>PVIU01024394.1:0-25626 GCA_004026605.1 Ondatra zibethicus
TATAATATAATATATGCAAATAGTATAATTAGACTTCTTCTCTTCCTATGTATATCTCTTTGTCTTGCATATGTTATCTTATTGCTTCAGCTAGTTTTTTCAGTGCTGTGTTGAAAAGGAGTGGGAATACTGGATAGCCCTATCTAATCCTAATTTTAATGAGATTGCTTTAAGCTTTTCTACATTTAGGATAATGTTGATAATGTTGGTTATCAACTTGTTATATAATTGCCTTTATTTTCTTGAGGTATGTTTCCTTAAACCCTATTCTCTCTAGGACTTTTATTATCAAAGCATGTTGGACTTTCACAAAGGTGTTTTCTGCATCTATTGAAATCATCATTTGATTATTTTCATTGAGTCCATTTATGTGATTTATTATATTTATTGACTTGCATATGTTGAAACAACTCTGTTTTTCTTGGAAAAATTCAACGTGATCTTGGTGGACAGTCTTGATATGTGCCTGTATTCAGTTTGTTAGCATTTTATTGAGAACTTTTACATCTGTGTTTATCAGCAATACCTGTCTATAGTTTTTTGGGGGGAGGGGGTTGTTTTACCTTTACCTGGCTTGAATATTAGACTAATACTGGCTTCATAGAACAAACTGCTCCTTTTTCTGTTTTTAAGAGGTTAGGAAGGAATTGGTTATAATTATTCTTTCAAAGTCTGGTAGAATTCTGATGACAATCCTTCTGGACCTGGATGTTTGGTTTTTGTCTGTTTGTTTGTTTTTAGTCAGATGGATTTTCATTACTTTTTCATCCTCCTTTATTATAATTTTGTTTAAGTTGTTCTTTTCTATGTTTAACTTTAGGAGTTGAATCAAGAAATTCATTCATTTCTTTTAGATTTTACAACTTAATGGAGAATATAATTTTTAAAGTGTTACCTTATAGTATTTTGTATTTGTTGTCTATTACAATATTTATTTGCTCTTTTCTGGTCCTGTTAATTTGGGTCTTCCTTTCTTCTGATTAGTTAGGCCAAGGGATCGTCTATCTTGTTTATATTAACCAGCTCTAGGTTCATTGATTCTTTGTATTGGCTTATTTGTTTGTTTATATTTCATTAATTTCTATTTTTACTTTTTTTTCCCCTTGCATTCTATTGATTTTTGGTTTAGCTTCTTTTTTCCAAATTCTTACATTGCATCATTAAGTCATTTATTTGTACTCTTTCTAGTTTTCAATATAGGCAGTTGTGCTCATAATCTTTCTTGTTAGAACTTCTTTTAATGTGTTCCAGAAGTTTGTTGTCTTGTGGTTGCAGCATTAATTAAATTCAGCAAAAGTTTTTTTTTCTTTGTTTCTTCTTTGACCCATTCATCATTTACTAATGAATTGTTTAATCTGCATGAGTTAATAAACTTAATTGCCTAATGGGATATCTGGGTTATTTCAGCTTTTCTCTATTTGTTAAGGTTTTCTGTGTGCCCCAGTATATGCTCTATTTTAGAGAAGCTTCTAAGTGCTATGGAGTAGAGTATTCATTGACACTTGGGTGCGTATACCTCTTATGTCTTTTTGATGGAATATGTCATTTAACTCTGAAGTTTCTCTTTTTTTTTTTTGAACTGATAACTATTGGAGAGAGTGTGGTGTTGAAATTTCCTACTATTACTGAGTTTGTGATAACCATTTTTTAAATTCCATTAATATTCTTTTCATTAAATTGAGTGTACAGAGTTTGCTACATAATATGTTAAATATTATTGTGATATTTTTCTTATTAATTGATCCCTTAATTAGAATGAAGTGCCATTTCTTTCTTTTCCAAATAGCTTTAGTTTGCATCCTATTTTGTCAACTGTTAGAATGTCAATGCTGTTAGCTTCTTCTTCCCATTTGTTTGAAATGCTTTTTTCCGTCCTTTGTCTTTAAGGTGCTGCCTGTCTTAAAAACTGACTTTCATGTTTTGTTTTGTTTCTTGTTTGTTTGTTTTTGTTTTCTGAAACAGTTTCTTTTTGTAGCTCTGGCTGTCCTGGAACAAACTTTGTAGACCTGCCTGGCCTCTAACTCACACAGATCCACCTGCCTCTGCCTCCCAAGTACAGGAATTAAAGGTGTGCATGCACCACTGCTGCTCAGCTTCTACTTCAAAATGCCGACTCAACTCAGTCTAAAGTATACCTCAGGGATGGCAAGATGACTCAGAGGGCAAAGTTGACAGCCATCAAGCCTAAAATCTGTGTTCAATTCCTAGGACCCACATGATGAAGAATCCAACTATCTCAAGTTGTCCTATGGACTCCACATGCCTGCCACATACATTCCTTTATACACACATACACAATTTAAAACAATCTGACTTTCTTGTAGACAAAAAAGAGAATGATTTTGTATCTTAATGCATTCATCTAGCCTGTGTTTTTTATTTGAGAGTTGAGGTCATTAATATTTAGAATTTTTGAAATATGTATGTAGATTACAATCATTTTGATTTTTTGTTTGTAGTTGTGATTTGTTTTTTAATTAGCGGTGATGTCCTCTCTTCAGTTAGGAATACTGCTTCCATTATTTTGTGTAGCATTTTGTTGTTGTTTTTATTGGATATGAATTTTTCTTAGCTCTTTAGATCATGGAAAGTTTTTGTTGCTCCTTAAACTGTGGCAGATAGTTTTTCTGGGTATCATAGTCTAGTTAGGCAGTAATAATCTTTTAGGACATGGATTTTAGAGTTTCCATTAAGAAATCAGATGTGTTCTGATAGGTTTTTCTTTATATATGACTTCTTTTTATCTTGCAGCTTTCTGTATTTCTTCTTGTTCTGCATGTTTGATGTTTTGCCTATGATATGCTTTGGGTGTTTCGTTTTTTGATCTTGTCTAGTTGGGATTCTGTATGCATCTTACATTTGTATAGGTATGTCTTTCCTTAGTTTGGAAGAATTTTCTTTTATGATCTTGTTGAAGATCTGGTCTACATCATTGTCCTGCAATTTGTCTCCCTGTTGTATGCCAGCAAGCCAAAGATTTGATCTATTAATGGTGTTGCTACCTGTGCATTTTAATTTTTTAATTTATACTTCTTTCTTCATGAAGATCCCCTAAATTATTTGTAAGTACTGATATTCTGTCTTCTTCTTGGCTAATTGTCCTTTTAAGGTCTGCTAATTGGGAATCATCAATTCCATCTTCATTTTGGCTTGTGTTCTTTGCACTGTTTCTATGTCTTTGTAGAATTCAATTTTCAAATCTTCAGTTATCCTTATTATTTTATACAGGTATATATTTTTATTTTCTTTGATGTTATTTAAGCATTTATTTCTATATTCTTGGAGTCGAATTAAGGTTATACTCCTGTCTTTTTAAATACCTTGAATTCCTTAATAAAATTTATTATTATTATTTTAAATTCTGAATCATGGGGACCATCTAATTAGTTCTCATTGGAGAACACTTTTATAGAACTAGTGGTCTCATAGGAGACAGGCTGTTTTAACCATTCATGTTTGTTTTTTATTTATTTGTCTTGAGCATTTAGACTTCTTTCTGTCATTGTATGTCTAATCTGATAATCTGGCCTTTCTTAGATTGGGCCACTGAAGGAGATGTGTGATCTAAGCTGGGCCAGGTAAAGTGTGTGGATAGGCTGTTTAACTAAACCAGGGAAAGATAACTTTCAAACCGGAGGTCTGGATTTAGGGCAAGCAAAGAGGTTTTCAGGTAAAGAAGGTTCAAGGCTATGTGTCTGTAACTAAGTTCGTGGGTTTGCAGGTGGTAGAGGGTTAAGGCAAGGGTAGGCGAAGGGAAGAAGGAACTTACCAAGCTAATGTGGCTCATACAAAAAGAGGTTTCAAGGGTTGCAGGTCTAGAACTGGAATTGTGAGTTTGTGCATGACCTCAGATTAGTGAATAGGTAGGAAGAGAAGTAACTTTGCCAGGAAAGGTGTCTCGTGCCCAAAAGCTGTTTATATATTTTTATGCTAATACCATAGTGTTTGAATTCCTGCAACTTCTTGATATATTTTGAAATGAGATAGCATTCCTTCAGCTTTGTTTGAGCTCAAGATTGTATTGTTCATTCAGATGATTGTCTTTTTTATTTCTGTGGAGATTATTAGTGATATTTTGATCAGTGCTGCAGTTAGTCTGTACATCCATATATTTTGAGCAGTACAGAGAGTTTTACAATATTAATTTTTTCATTATATAGACACGAAATAACATTCCACTTGTTAGTACTTTCTTCAGTTTCTTAGTCCATATTTTGTTTTTCAGTAAAGAATTCTTTTAATTTTGGTTAAATTATTCCTACATGTGTATTTTTACATTAATGTGTATGTGTGTGAACATAATTGTTTAAATGTGAAGTTCTTATGGTTCGATGGTGCCTTGAGGATTTTCTAAGTAATTATATTGTTTCACTACAGGGACAGTTTGGATTCTTTCTCTAGTCTGATGGCCTTTTTTATCTGGCTAGACTTTCCAGTACTCTGAATACAAATGGTAAAGTCAGTGTGTTTGCATTTTTCTTGTTCCTGACCTTCAAGAGAAAGTGGCTTTCTCTCCTTCCCCCCATTTTTAGTGTCTGGAGTGATATCAGAAGAGTTGGAGAGGAGAAATGGAAACAACTGTGATCAAATTTTGTTGCATTAATCTGTAAAATTCTCAAAGAATAAAACTGAATAAGTCTAAACAAGGAAACATGGAATTGTCAGACATTTTTAAAGACGTGCAATTTTTTTAAATTAAAATGTGTTTGTTCAAATTTCTACATTCCTGGAGAAGGGGGAAAGGAGAGTGAGTAGAGCCTTGGGAAATTGTTAGTGCTGGGCAGAGCGGTGCTGCACTGGGGAAAGTGCTTGTGGCACAAACCTAGCAACCTGAACTCTGTACCCAGGACCCACAGCAGAAGAAAACCATCTCCAGAACGCTGCCCTCTAACTGCCTCATGCCACCGTATTTCATAACCCCAGTTATCAAAAACCTGGTGTTTTATATGAAGCATTGCCTTTTACTCTGGAGAAGCAACTTCATTTTCTTCTACTACTACTACTGCTAATTGTTACAATGAATTATTATTAATCATTATCTGGAGGAGGGCCTTTCCGCAGTTAGCCAAGGATTCCTCTGTCTTGTCATGAGAAGAATTAAAGTTTTGTCTTTCAGCTTTCACTGTTTTCCGTCCCGCTTGACTCTCCCAATGTCCTTCATTTGTTTCTGATTTTACTCCCTTTCTAGAGCTACTCTGATATGTTGGCCCGTGCATCTGCCACCCCTTTCTCTGCTGCTTTATATTTTTGTTTTTGTTTCCCACTATGAAATTGTTAAACTTCCTTTGCCATTGGTAGATGATCTTGAATCTTTCTTTCTTCCTGTCTGTTTGACCCTTAGGAAGAGTATTTCATTACTGTGCTTAGTGAGATCTCAAGAGAGGAGAAGGGAGAATGAGTTCAATTTATCATTTTTATAGTAGGAATCCATATTAAGATTTTGGGCTGTTCTTATTGTTATTTTTAATTTAGAATACATAGAAACAATAAATAAATTGATGTGTGGATTTCTTTTTTGGAGAATGAATTCATCTCTAGGGAATTTTATATTTTCTCTTTATCTGTAATTGATATTTCCTAGTTTTTGACCCATGGTAACTGGTTGACCCTAATTTTTTTTAAATTTTGGTTATTGATGATGGTTTATTTCTCTCTTTCTTTATTAGGTATGGTCTCTCTATGAAGTCCTGGCTGACCTGGGACTCACTATGTAGACCAGGCCAGCCTTAAAATCACAGAGATCCATCTGTCACTGCCTCCCAATTTCTAACATTAAGGCATGTGCCACCACTGTAAATAAGATTGTCTTTATAGTATAGGATATACTATAAAGACAATCAACTTTGGTGAGCATTTCTAGTACATTTAAAGAGAATTTTTTCTCTGTTACAGAGTAGAATACATTTTTGTTAATTTACATTAGAATGTTTGATTTGTAAATGACTGTAAGTAAAATTACCTCTCCAGAACAATTATTTCCATCTTTTCATGTTCTCTTGGATTTTAAATGCCTTCTGTTGATATTCCAGTGCTGTTGCTTGTAGTCTAAATGTTGATGAAATATATATCCTCATTATATAGCTTCACTTTCTGATGAATCTAATTCACTCAACAAGATTAATACATTCTGCTTTCATTTCACTAGTATATTATTAATGCTGCCATATTTGCTTTAGTGTTGAAATTGCCAAAGAAAAATTGTAAATATTTACCACATATAACATGTTGAAAGTGCATATGCATTGTGATATGGCTAAATGAAGTGTTTAGTTCCCCACATACTTACTTCTTTTGTAATGACATGTCTGTCTTCATAACAGTGTTCAAGTATCCCTTTCTCTTTTATAGTGTATTGCTGATACTCATTGAAGATACTTTTTTACATATTAAGTCATATTGTTAAAGAACTATAGTAAAGTTGCAAGGGATAGAAGGTACAGTTACAAGATTTATATTGCTTTCATGTCTTTAAAAGTAAATGCACCTCCCCATCCACCCCTACTCTGCCACCTGGGGTAAGCAAGGGAGCTGCAGGACTTGGGAAAGTGGACTCTGCACCTCTTCTGGTCAGCACAGTAGAGCTGACCCTGTTGGCAGAGGTCTGGGTAAGTCAGCCCTGATGTTGTGAGCATTGGAGTGTTGTCCCCATTAGTCATCTGTCATGTGGTGGGATGGGCAGGGGAAAGATACCCCCCCATCACCACCATCTATGCCCTAGGCAGGTTGAAGAGCTGGCCCCTACACTTCGCCTGGGCAGTACAGCAGAGCTGGCCCTAAAGTACTGACCCTGAGGATCTGAATGCCAGAGAACTGTACTCATCACTCCAAGCTAGCCAGGACAATGCTGGAGAGCTCACCTGGTGGTAAAGACAGGGAAGAGCTGGAGGACTGACCAACCCTTAAGCTACCCAAGCCCAGAACCAGGGTTATATGTGGGCCCACCCCAACATCTACCCTATCTGTGATCTACTGGAACAAGAGGGGCCGGCTTTGTGCTGTGGAACCAGGGCTGCAAGACCTCCACTACACGAGGGAGCAACAGGATGTTCAGAAAGAGTTCTAGTAAAGACTCATCATCGATGGTGTAGCAGAGACCAGGGCCTCAAAACAGACCAATGATTGTTTGAGATGTGTGAAAAAAAAGTAAATGTTTGAAAGGCTGCTAAAATGGTTCAGCGATTAGAGCACATATTACCCATGCAGAGGACCCAGGTTTAATTTCCAGCACCCACATAATGTTCACAACTATGTATAACTTCAGTTCTAGAGGATACCACACCTTCTTCTGACCTTTATAAACACCAGGCATGCACATGTGTTGTATATACATACAAGCAGACAAACCATGCATACACATAAAATGAAATAAATAAATCTAAAAAAAATGAGTGAATAGGTCTAAGGTTTTTGCATGGAAATTTTTTTAATATTGAATCCTTAGGATTCTGAAAGGGCTACTTATTGAACTGCTGTATGCAAAACGTAGGCAAGACTATATAATTAAATAACATTAAAACAATGAGTTCGTGAATCACAATGAACAACATTCTCTAAAGAGAAAGCTATATCTCTGAATTATAAAATTATAGCCATATTTGAATTTTCACCTGAATGATTATCAGGATTTGTTTTTATTTGTGCACATTTTGATAGAACACAAAGGTGCATGGAAATTTTAACCTTTAAAAATTGAGCATGTTCTGTAAATCCCTTATGTCATATGTTTGTGTAAGAAGTCTGATATCAACTTCATTTTTGTAACTACTATACAGTGGTTTTTCTGATGAAACCCCTGCAAGGTTTTGCTTTATACCTCTTCTTTCAAATCTTTTGATTTGTAATATAGAATTTTTAATGTCTACCTGTATGTTGCTTTGGTGTGGGACAATGGTCTTTATTCTGTCAATTATATTTTAAATAAACGCTGAGTGGCCAGTAGTCAGGCAGGAAGTACAGGTGGGACAACCAGAAAGGAAGTAGAGGTGGGTCAAGAAGAACAGGAGAATTCTGGGAAGAGGACACAGTCCTGACCCAGCCACAGAAGAAGCAAGATGTGATTGCCTCGCTAAATAAGGTACCAAGCCACGTGGCTAGCATAGACAAGAATAATGGGCTAATATAAGCCTGAGCTAATGGGCCAATCAGTTTATAACTAATCTAGAGACATCTGTGTGATTTCTTTGGGACTTAACGACTGTGGGAACCGGGCAGGACAGAAACCTCCTGTCAACATGGCTTTCTTACTACATTTGAGTAAGCGCTTCTGTTCTGAAATTTTACTTTTCCTTCCTTTCAGAAAAACTCCTGGTATTATTTCTTCAATTTTCTTCCATTATCTTTGTACCTTCTCAAGCTCTTATTTCCTGAACTTCCTGGATCTGTCTTCTCTTTTAGTCAAGATTCTCCATAGAAACAACACCAATGGGAGTATATAAAAAGGGAGTCTTAACGGAATTGCCCAAAGTGATTGTGGTAGTCTGATGACAGAATTCCTTCACAGGCCTTTAACTGAATGGGTGAGACCTAGAATAATATGCCTCATTCAAGGTCTACTAATTCAAATGTTAATCATATCTAATAAAAAAATCAGCTTCACAGCAGGGTTTAACCAAAGAATTTAGTTCAGTTGACATGCAATTAATTTTTATGGATTATAAGCAGCTTCTTCTTTGCTTTTTATTACTTCATTCTTTCAGTTAGAACTTAATAGAATTTTTGAAAACTTTCTTCATAAATTACCTATTTACTACTTAAAGCATTTTTACTATTGTATATAAGTTAACCATAATTTTTAATTAAAAACAGTATTCTCTATAACTATATGTTCTGTATCTTCAGTTTAGTCATTTCCTTAAACATATGTATTAATATGAAATGTTTCATAGAAATTTATGCTTTGTTTTTACTTTTTTAATCTATATTTTGAAAAGGTAAAGGCAATGAAAAGTTTGTAAAAATAGTATAATTAATATCATTTATTCCTCATCATAGGTTCAAGAGTTAACATTTGCCATGTTCAATTAATTTCTTATATATGCATTACTTGCCATTATTTGGCTAAAGTTCTTGAGAGTAAATTTCAGTGATTCTTAACATTTTCCCTAAAAACTTTAACATGTATCCCCTAAGAATATCGTATTAGTTTACTTTCGCTGCTGTGATAAAAATAAAAAGAAAAGAAAGGGTTTATTTTATCTGTTTACTAGTCACAATCCATCATTGAGAGACATTGGCATAGGACAATAAGTGGGAGCAGAGGCAGGAACCATGGCTTGCCCCTGTGAACTCAAGTTCCACTGTCTTAGACAATGCAGACCCACCTGCTCAGCAGTGGCACTACAAACAGTGGGACAGTCCCTTGTCTACCAATTAGCAATCAAGAAAATTCTCCACAGCCATGTCCAAAAACCGGTCTAATAGAGTAGTCCTTCAATGAGAGCCCCTTTCTAGGTGTATCAAATTGACAATCAAGCTAAGCCACCAGAAATATTCTTTAACATCCTTTAAACTAGCTAGCACATACAAGAAAATGAAGATTGGTAAAATACTGTTAAATGATGTATATACTGTAAAGTTTTTATAATTGTTTGAATAACATTTTTATACCATTTTTTCTCTTGCTCAAAGAATTATACGTAGTCTTTAGTTATCATGCAGGACTTTTATAGCTGGCTTTCTTTTTCTTGGCATATGTAAACAAAGATTGCATGTTTGTTTCCCAGCTGCCAGACCCAAATCAACACACAGAAACTCTATTAATTACAACACTGTTCAGCCAATAGCTTATTTGTATTCCTAGTTAGCTCTTACATCTTAAATTAACCCATTTCTATTAATCTGTGTATCGCCATGAAGCTGTGACTTACTGGGTAAGGTTTTGGTGTCCTCCTTCTTAGTAAGCTACATGGTATCTCCCTGATTCCACCTACTCTCTCTATCCATCTCTGTTCAGATTTCCCACCTTGCTTTACTCTGCTAACCCATTGAACAACTTTATTCATTAGCCAATAAAGCAACACATAGAAGGACATCCCATATCATCTCCCCTTTTCTGTCTAATTGAAAAGGAAGATTTTAACTTTAACATAGTTAAATTACATAAAACAAAACAGGTATCAAGCAAGAATTACATTTAAAATATTTCTTTATGAGTCTAAAGTTTCATATCTAATTTACATTTTATCATAACTAAGGAAAACTATAATTATAACTATCTGTCTTCAACTCTATCAAAGACCCCAGAAGGATATAGTATTACCTAATTAAACAGGAAGTGCATTGTAAACAACTTCCAAAACTCTAGAATTGACAGAGACGTCTTGCTACCTGGACAGTCAACCAAATATCTTCTGTAACTTTGTGGCATCCATCTTCAGCCTATATGCTCATAGTATTTCGCAGACTTTTTCATGAAGCAGAAAATTTGAAAGACAGTTTTGCCAATATTGGCAATTTGTCAGTCACTTTCTTCTCTGTCTTGCAGAATGTCTGACAGTTTGTTCTGTGAAGCAGGAACCCTGGAGGACAATCCCATCTCTTGGAAAGTCCAACAGACACTATTCTGTGGGCCCTGCATGTCATGTTCATAAAGCATACTGTCAAGTAGTCCAGGCAAGAGCATATCCTTGCCTTGTCACATTAAAGGCAAATTCTTTAATAAGTTTCTTCAATGCCCTCAACCACTCTGAACTGGTGTTACCAGAAGCATACATGTCTCACTGTCAAGAAAAGTCTAAGTTCTTTTTTTTTTTTTTGCATGCTTAAAATTTATACAAATGCTTCCAAAGATTCTACCATTTTTTGGATAACATAACTACATTTATACACATTAATCAGTATACGTATTTTTGCAGTTTTTTATTGATTTTATTTAGCTATCTATTTTTCTACACTCCCTTCCCCTTCTACCCTCTCCCATGATCCCCATGCTCCCAATTTACTTAGGAGATCTTGTCTTTTTCTATTTCCCATGTAGATTAGATCCATGTATGTCTCTCTTAGGGTCCTCTTTGTTGTCTAGGTTCTGCATTATTTCTCATAGTCAGAACCTGGAAACAACATAAATGCCTCTTGACCGAAGAATGGGTAAGGAAAATGTGATACATTTACATAATGGAGTACTACACAGTGGAAAAAATTGTGTCATTTTGAAATTTGCAGGCAAATTGATGGATCTAGAAAACATCATATTGAATGGAATAACCCAGACCCAGAAAGACAAATATATGTACTAACTTATAAGTGGCTTTTAGACATAAAGCAAAGAAAAACCAGCCTATAATTCACAATCAGAGAAAAGTCTAAGTTCTTAAAATATTTTAAATGTCATATTCTGTAGGTCTTTGAAAGATTTGATGAATACCTATCCAGAAATATATCTCTGTATATCTAGAAAACCTAACTAACATGACTACAGTTTGATTGTTATAGATGACTATTAATCTGTATTTCTTAATTATACATCACATTTTTAAATTAGTTGCACAAACACAATACCTTAAACAAAAGCAGAAATACATATTCACAGCATAACAAATTGATCTTAAATTTCTATCAGTAGACCAAGATCCATACCAATACAAAGTATTCATCTTTATAACATATTCCCCCACCTTTTTTTTGAAAAAGAGATTGACTGTCACCATTTAATCATTTATAATCAACCCCCTTTAAATGAAAATAAACATTTATAACCCATCGTTTTGTGAGTTTGGGGTAGTTTTCTCCAAACTGCTTCCTGTTCTTTGTTGAGCAAAGTATTTTTAGGGTTCACAGAGACATTTTGGCGGGGGTGGTGCATCTTGTTCAATCAAACCACATTAGCCTGGAAGGAATCCACAGGTTCTCATCTTCTGGGGAAACAAAAGCAGAACCTCTCTTCCAAAGTAACATATCCTTAGACTCAAATTTTCAAGTTAAGATACATTTATATTGGTTTAGCTTACAGCCCATACAATGAAATGCCTCTCTATACTTATCTCCTTCACAGTCAAAAATTTCAAAGAAAACATAGTATGATACATAATCCAGACTCTTTGTGTATTTTCCATCTTTACATGCATTTGTTTAGTCTATTACTTTTTAATATTTATTATCTTTACTCCTTTAATCTATGACTATCTTTAATCTTTGTTCTCTTTCTCACCTAAGCCCATGTACATTTATCCAACACTGTGCTCTGTTTAGAGGTCTTTTTCATCTGAATCTGTCTTATTATGTATCTGTAATCATTTTCTCACCAGTAGAGTTTTTCTTTTTCTTTTTTTTTTTAATGCTACACAGGCATGGCTAAGACTAATGCACTGCAGCTTTGCCTGTTGGCTCTACCCATGAACATGGCGGAAGTATGTTCACTGCCTCTGCTGTCTCACAGTTCCAGCTCCAGGGACATAGCAGGTCTATGTCACCGTTAAGCAACTTGTAGCCCTCTGCTCACAAACTCTAAGTGCTCTTTAGAAGGACCACCTGAGAGAACCAGAGCTATTCATGCTGCCAGTATGAACCAGGCAGCCTTTCTTAAAGGAGACAAGCCTCTGCTTGCAGCCTGCAAACAGTCTATTTGGAAAAAAAAATGCAGCTACAAAGAAGCTGCACTTGGCTCCCATTTTTGTGGGTTTAGAAGCCCTCTTTTTTTTTCCTTAAGCTTTTATAGGTCTTATGTGAATCCATGCCCCAGACGGTGGGCGACATTTTGTAAATGGAGACTTTGCAATGGTTTCTTGGCCACCCAGACCCAAATAATCACACAGAAACTATATTAATTACAACACTGTTTGGCCAATGGTTCAAGTGTATTCCTAGATAGCTCTTATATCTTAAATTAACCCATTTTCTTCATCTGTTATTGCCACAATGCTGTGGCATCTTTCTGGCATCTTTTCCAGCACCTTTCTCCTTAGGCAGCTGCATGGCATCTCCCTGACTCCGACTGCGCTCTCTCTCTATTTCTGTTCAGATTTCCCATCTGGCTTTACTCTGGTAAGCCATTGGCCAAAACAGTTTTATTCATTAACCAATTATAGTAACACATATACAGAAGCACATCCCACATCAGGAATAAATCTTTTTCACAAGCAATTTTTGGCACAAATCTTTAGAATGATCCTTTCTTTAGATATTTGATGGCATTTTCTTACTCATCCTTAAAGAACTTGTTTATGTGTACCAGTACCAGGGTTTCATAACTGTTGGTAGTGTATTATTGAAATTTTAAATCCAGAATGAAGAACAAATTGATTTTCTATGATTTCAACCTACCCAGTTATGGCACTTGTGAATCTCTAACTTCAGAAAACAATCATATGTTACTTTAACCTTAAACTTAAAAAAACTGTAAGGTTATAAAAGAGAATACAGCATATATTGTCTGGTTCTATGAACAATAATCATATTGGTAAAGCAACTGGAGACCAATTAGACATCGTAAGAGTTATGAGTGCTCAAAGATTTGGAGAATCATAAGACTACTTCTGGTGAGAGTTCAGGGTAAATACATATGATTAAAGTCTGTCTTTACTATATGATGCTATGTGTAATGATGGGCATGGTAGCACATGTTAGTTCTAGCACTTGACAGGAAGAGGCATATGAATCTGTGAATTCTAGGCCATCCTAGTCTGCATAGAGAATAGCAGGCCAGACCGGAATATACAATGAAACCGTTTTCTAAAAATGAAAAACATACATATATGTACACATACACATATGAATATATGTATAGTTATGTATATTTATACTTATATTTGTACGTACATATATTCATGTGTGTGTAATGCAGATATTTTTGGTGTAAATCAGCATGTACTTGTTAGAAAAGCTAATCAATTTTCTTGTTGAAATCTATATTCTTAAGAATTTCAAGTCTATAGTTTTTATTTTTTGATGGGGACACACATACATATGCGTGCGTGTGTGTGTGTGTGTGTGTAAATGCAAATATCCTGTTATGTATTCATATTAATATTAATGGAAATAAATGAATTTTTATTTTCTTTTGAAAACTATGTCTTAACATGTTTAATGTTGTCTTTTTATATCTCCTTTTAGTAATTATGCCCCTTTTTTATTCATAATGTAATTTATGGCTACTCTTTCCTCATCAGTCTTGAAGAATGGTCCTTGCTCTTACATTCATTATTCTCTTCTCTCTTTTTTGTTGCATTTTTCTGTCCCTCCACACTGACTGGAACCCTTGATTTGTTTGTTGATTATATATTTGGGGTTTTTTTTTTGTCTTTCTGATTTGATAAATGCACCTGAGGTACTTCACTGAAGTTTTTATTAAAGTGAGAGTTTTTAAATGGGTTAGTTCAGGCATAATTGGTAAGAATTTAAAAACTTTTGACCTTATTAATGTATACTTCTAAGTCTTAACACATGTACACACTCATTTACTTTCCATTATACTCAAGAACTGGAACTTTTCTCAACATAAAACTCTGTCATGTTCATTTGTAGTCATTCTGTCCTCCCAGTTTGCCTGCCCCAGACAACCTGTGACTCATTTTCTTTCCCTGCAGTATTGCCTATTCCAGAATGTCATGTCTATACAGACATACTTGTGGGCCTCTTCTGTCATTTAACTTATGAAATCTATTCATAATATTGTGTAAATCTTTAGGTCATTGTAATCAGAATCTGACATTAATGAAGGTGTGTTCCATTTTCATGAATGGTTCATGTATTTTTGTTTGAAAAGAATTCCCTGTATTTTTGGAATGTAAATCTACATGTACCTGTTAGAAAGGCTTATCAGTTTCCTTGTTGAAAAATATTTTCTTAGGAGTTTGAACTATGTAATTTCTTTTTTTGGTAGATGCATGTGTGTTTGTCTGTGTATGTGTCTGTGTGAATGCAAATATTATGAGTTAGTGAATTTTTTTCAGTGCTGTCCATATGCTTTTCAGTATATTAAAGCTGTGTTTTAAAATATTGACACACTTTATAAATGTCACTTTTCCCCAACTTAACACTTCCTATGAATTCAGTTTTAATTTTTTGTATTTATTTTTATCTGAGTTTTCTAGATATAGAACCAATTACATGCAGAAAGAGACTTATTTTGGCAATTGCATAAAATAAGGTGGCTTGAGGTGTAAATTGCTTTTTATTTATGGAGTTTTCAGTCTGAAGAATGTTCCTGACGTTTCATTCAGGAAGTACCTTGGCTCTAATCTGCTCAAACTTTGCTAAGATAGCACAACTTCTTAATTGTTTTTGAAATTTGATGTAACATAGTAAGCCCTCCAGCCGTTGTGACTTTAATGACTGTTTCTGTCGTCTTCTCCTCTCAGTAAACTCCTCAGTTCTGGTTTTCAATTTCCTAATGGTGGTTTCTATCCAGTATACAATATATATTGTCTACTACAGTTTTCTTTTTCAACTGGTGGATGTTTATTTGTAACAATTTTTGCTGTGCTTTTCTATATGACTATTCTTGGTCATTTTTGTTGGTTTATTATATAATTTATTATTATTTTACATAGTGCTATTTCTTCCTTTTTATAAATCTAAGCTCTTATTTTATACTTTCTGTTTTGCTATATGTGTATTTCCACTTTTTTTGTTCCCTTTTTCTAAGTCCTCAGATTCTTCCCTTTCTTGTGTCTTTTTTTTTTTCTTAGCTGTAGCTTTCCTGAAATGTTTTAGAATTTGTTTTTTTTAATTTTTTATGGTTTTTTCCTCACCATGTCACTGAGTCAGTGGATTGATTGGCCTGGATTTTAGGACCTAGGCATTTTATATAAGGGTTAATTAACTCCGAAAGATTCTTTATCAGCCTATTTCACAGTTTGGGAACTCACATCTCAGTGCAATTTCATGCTCTATAAGACTCGCCAAGTCTAACTATTTATGATCTGTGATGTGGCAGTTTCTATTTTTAGTGCAGCTTTGTTTTTAAACAGTCTTGCTGGGTGTAGGCTAGCCTTAGAACTTACCAAACTCACAGTCATCCTACGTGAGGCTCCCAAATACTACGATTGCATTTATAGCACCCGTGCCCAATCAGCTGTATCATTTGGCTTTTGGAAATCTCTTATACTTTGACTCTAACATGTTCTTTGCCCATGACTGCTGAGTATCTGTATCAGAGAGGTATCTTAGATGTGTACTTCTAGTAGCATTGTGACCAAAAGTCCTACCTATATAGTTTCTACATAAGATTTTGGAAATTAGGGTCTCAATCTTTGTCAGAGCTGTCATATATGGCACATATACAATTCAGTGTACTACCTCATGTAATGCCCAGATGTGGTAGATTCACAATGAAAATATGCATACCAATTCATATTCTGGGAACTGACTTGTAGACTCAAATTGAATAGATTTAAAATCTGATGACACGTAAGATGCAACTTTCAAAGTCTTTGTTTCTTCATCTCATTTTTTAAAAGTATGTCTACCTCATAGAAATTTTTAAATGATTACTATAACATAAAGCATTAGCATATATTGTAACTCATAGTGAACTTTTTAGATTTATTATTTAAACAGTGGGGTTATAAGATGTATGTATATATGCTTTCATTTGTAGTCACTCATAAAATAAATGAACCATATAATTATATTTAAGATATATTCCCTAGTGAATGTGGGTTATTAATTTGTGCTTTGAAGTAAACTATTATTGGGATTGTTAACCATGTATACACATACTATGTTCCAGTTTTATTTGTTATCTAAATTATCTTCAAAGGCAATTTTGACTACTGAATGTTCTTTACGTTATAACCTGACTTTTCATACTTATCCCTTGCCCTTGACTAGCTCCTCGCCTACTCCTGGTGCAGAGCCGTTGGATGCCAAGGGGAGAAAAATCAATTTTCTTTGGTGTATAGCCAATGGTAGGGGCCCATTCTCCCGTAGATGGACCCATTAGCTATGTGTGAGTATATGAATAACACTAATTGAACTGAGTGGATTTGGTTGTTTTTTTGTTTTGTTTTTAAGATAGAACATAAATTGTAAGGGAGACACATTGGGAACTCGCAGGAGAGGATCTGGAAAAAGTAATGAGTAGATATGTTTTTATGTACACTCATGTGCTCATGTGAAATTTCCAAAGAATGCTTGGTAAGGTGCGTGCCACACCAGTGTGAGAACCTGACATTGATTGGTGTCCAGCACGCACATATGTTTGTCAGGCCAGGCTTATATTCTCAGTTCTGAGAAGACAGAGTTCAATTCCTGGAGCTCTCTAACTGTTCAGACTAGTCTAATCACCAAATCCCTGGTCCCAATTAGACCCTGTCTCCAAAATCACAAAATATGGCTTTCAGAAATGACACTCATGGTTGACTGTGAGCTTAACAGATACATACAAATATACATGCACATAACTACCATATGTATATGCAAATATACACACATAAGAACTGCCAGCCTTATCAGAAACAGTACTCTTTCATGATCGCTGTCTTAGCCAGATGTATATTTATATCAAGTAAACTGTGCCATAGTAGAGAATCATTTGAAGCATTAGGACATCTGTGTTCCAGTTTGGCTTCTCTCATGATGGGCTATAGGATCCTATCTACTTAACACTCTCTGAATATTGGGGTTTTGTTATTGTTGTTTAGCAAAGAGATGGTGATACCCATGTAACTGGAGTATTTCTAAACAGTAAGTGACATAAGGTGTGAGAATATATCAGCTGTGACTCACTACACATGTATACCATGACTGCTTATCTTTATTACATCAGTTAGCTTCATGGAGCTCATAAGAAAAGCAGATAAGCCAGAGTTTGGAAAATGTGTTGGCTCCCCAGTTGATCCTGCACTTTTAGAAGTAAGGAGCAGCCCTCAGTGAGATTATCATAAAGGGTGGTTTTAGGAGATGTCAATGCAGAGAACGTACATTATCTGCCTCTTCCACTTGACAGTTCAGGTTTTGAGACCAAAGTATTAGAATCCTTTGTTCTTTCAACCACATCATCTAATATTTACTTTTTAGCAATTTGAAGCAAAAATGAAAGAAGCCTAGTTTTTGTTTAGAAGTAAGTTTCACAAGCATTTCCTTCTTGTTCATATAAAATTATCACATACTTTTCATAGACTAGGCTGAATATATCTCAGAACTAAACTATCCTTAACTGCTGTTTTGATTTTAAATCACACCACAAAAATAAATATTACCCACCCAAGTCACCAGTAAAGCATTGCTCTTATTTCTTCATACTCATGTAGAAGAAACTTACTTAAGTTTAATATGGCTTTGCTCATGCCAGATCAGTGCAAAGATGAGTGTAAAATTATTGCTACCAGGGACCAAATTAAAGAATAACATGTAAATGTGGAACCCTTTTCAACCACGTGATAGCCCTGTTATTTAACTATCTTATTACCTTTTCCATGTGACGTTCAGAAATCTAAACAACGTGGAATGGTGTGTATGGAATAAATAACCCTGTCCCCAACTACCCCAGCTTCACTGTTTCTGGTTTCTTTATGTCTATCCGGTGTTTGTTTATTTAAACAAACATAACTGTGTGCAGTCAGATATATGTTCCTTTCTTCTTACATAGGAAATAACATACTAAATTGGTTCTTAATTTGCCCTTTGCTTTTTTTACCAAATTATTTGTTTATGTTTGGGGTATCTTATTTATTATTGTTGCTTTAATATCAGCAAAGAGAGAGCTTCTTATTCCTTAGAAGACTTGTGTTACATTCCATTAGAAGCGTATGCTGAAATTGATGTTCCCAGCCCCTCACAGCTGGGCATCTGAGATGTTTATATCCTTTGACTGGTAGACATAATAATGCACTGATTAACCTGTATGTTGTCATTTTTCCAATTACCAAAGGTACATTACGAGTCAAAAAATAAAGACATTTAAGCAAAATTTTAATTATTTGAAACACCTTGGAATGACAGTGGGAACATCAAAAGAGCTAGAGTTGCACATTCAGACCTGGATTTGACATAAATTCTTGGTACCTGGCTTTGGGCATGTCACCTCCACTCTCAGGGAACCTTGGTGTCTTTTCAAAAAAGTAAAAACTAGTCCTCATACCAAATGAGTGGTTATGAAGGTATATGACATGGTAGATGTAAATTGTCCCCACTGTCGCCTTTAATGTATGGTTATGGGTAAGCATATAATGACCACATGCTCTTGAGGTTCATTTACTTTTTCTTTATTTACTATTGATGACTTTAAGATAATGTCTCATCATATAAATAATATTAGACTCAAATTCAAAATCATCCTGCCACCTTCTGCAAAGTACTAGAATTAAAAGTATGTGCCCTTATATTGGAGTTTTTTCTTTTTAATTATTTGATATGACTTTTTCTTCATTTTTGTTAAAATAATTCTGTAAATTTTAGTACTTTCATAGCCTTGTATAACTGTCACTGTAATCAAGATCTAAAATATTAGATGCATTTTAGACTTTTGCAGAAATTGACTAGTTGTTTCCATTAAAGTTGTGTATTCACACTGAACTCCACATAATAAAATGAGTGACTTTTTCTTTATAACCTTGGCAGAAGATAAAAGTTCATTATGTTTCTCTGTATGTTGTTATTAACATCCCACTACAGAAACCATAACCAGTGAGCTAGGTCTACAGCAGCTATACGGTCCTTCCTTCATTGATTAAAGTTGTTTTAGCCTAAAGTCCGAGACTTAAAAGAAAACACTAAACACATTTTAGAGCAGCTACTTTTGCCATCTGCTTCTGTGGCAAATGGACATATTAGTTCCCAGCACTGTGCCATTCTGGGTAGCTAAGAAGTAACTGTAGGAACCACGGTGCAGGCTCTTACACTGGTGAACAATAAGGGGAGCGACTGTGTTTGTGAATTATGGTTCACATATAGCTTTCTGTTCTGATTTGTATGGCGTGTCGAACCATTGGAAATCAAAGCTGGTGAAAACGATTTACACTTCTCAATTGTCATTTGTAAAGTTACTGAAGAAAGAGTGGTAGAGAGGACTGACACAATGTTGCATAGCAGTATTCCTGGGAAATATTAACAAACATCTGCTCATCAAACATAGGGAAACATTGACAGGACAGAAATCCACCAAAGTCCAACTAGTGAACCAATGAGCTTTACTGGTGTATCTTCCAGAGGTAAGGGTGAGGGGTTACTTGCAGGAATGTGGGTGTCAAAGACAGCCTTCTGGGCAGAAGCCCATCTCAGCATGTGTGAGAGCTCACAATAGCAGTGAACTGGAAGTGTACTATATAACACAGACAGCTCAGTAGGTTGGAGAGTATATTTATTTTCTGGGCAGCTCAGTTGGTCTGAGCCTCTTTTCAAGACAGCTGTCTAATCATGTCTCTCAGCAGTTTTGCTGCCGGTTTGGAGAAAGTGTATGTAGTATACATTGTCAGTTTCTGGAGAATGTATTTTCTGAAGCTTTTGAGTTGCTTACTTCCTGGGTCTTAATGAGCCTCCCTTTAAACATTCTGAGTCACAAGGAGTTTCTTTCTAAGATAACTACTGTACAACACACTAAAAAAATTGTATTGAAATGTTTTAAAGACTATAAATATAATTCTTAAAGAACCATAACACCATATTTGCAAACCATTCTCCTATAATTTTCTAAAGTTAGAAAATGTTATATTAAGGTCTAAATTCCTGACTTCCCTTATACAATGATAATACCTAACCACAACTGCCCATGGCATCATATTCCAGCTGTCAGGAATGGGGGTTACACCCCATTCACTACATGTCTATACCTGTCCACTTCATTCGTTTTTCTTTTTAATTCTTCAGAATGCAATATACTTTAATTAAACTTTTAATAAATTTTAAGATTAGGAATCAGTTGTTTTATTATATTGTTTCAAGGTAAACAAATTAAATAGCAATGTTTCATTTATAATATATAGCTGTGACTATATAGGAAATCTCTTATATGGTTTGGTAATTGAAGTACTTAACATAAACTTACTTCACTTCTTATTAATGAATATTATCTTACTATATTGACATGCTAGGATTGATTATTTTATCACTATATAAATGATTATGGGCATTTTTCTACAGGATATATTGATTATTCTATATATATGTCTTATGTGACTTTTAATATATAGATCTACAAAATTTTCATCACTGAAAAATGTTATAGCACAGTTAATGAGTGTTATGATCATATATTTTCTATGTTTCAGTCTCTAAACTGAGATGAAGAATTACCATTCATTTTCTCATTGATTTTAATCTTCATTTTTCAGGCCCAGGTTTTTTCAGATATGTTTTAATCATGTCTTTACCTTACTCCCTACATTCCCTACACTGAAAGGTATCATGATATAAGCAAAGATGATGGATATTCTTTTATAACTACAGTGTAAAATGGATATTTAACACTATCAAAATTATGGATCCTTTGCTTTACAAGCACTTTTAATTAAGGTTTGCATCTATGTTACAGAAAAATTTGCTAAATATGGTTATACATTTTTGAAGAATCAGTTTTGCTTTACACATTGTATAGAGACATGGAACAAGATACTAAAAGAAAGAAAGACCTCCCATGCTCATGAATAGAAACAGTTTACATGAATTGGGAACAACTCCCAAAATAAATGCACAAATTCAGTGCATCTTACACTAAAATTCCAATGCCTTTCTTAACAGAAATAGAAAAAATAGCATTAAAATGTGTATGGAAGTACAAAAGATCTCAGTAACCAAAGTAAGCATAAGCAAAAAGAATAATAATACATGTATAACCATACTTGATTTCAAGTTCTTTTAGAGCCAGAGTAACAAAAACAGTATGATACTTAATGGCACAAAAACAGACAAGTAGATTGATAGATTAGATTAAAGAACTACACAGCTACAATCACCTGATTTTTGACAAAGATACTGAAAATATTCCTTTGAGGAAAGATAGCATCGTCAATAAATTCTGCTAGGAAAATTGACTTTCTACATGTAGAAGAAACTCAACCCTTGTCTCTCACCCTGCACAAAAATCAACTCCAAATGTAACAAAGATCTTAATCTTAGACCTGAAATTCTGAAACTATTTTATTAAATAGTAGCAAAAGCACTTCAAGCTTTGGGCATAGGCAAGGGTGTTCTGAATAGGACTGCAGTTGCTCGGGAAGAATATTGCCAACAGTTGATAAATGTTGCCTCGTGAAATTAAAAAGCTTATGCACCGCTATGGCTAATCAGAGTTAAAGACTGGCTATAGAATGGGAGTTTGAACACTTGTTCCCCAGGTGTTGAACCTCTTTGGGAAGAATTAGGAGGTGTGGTCTTTTAGGAGGAGGTGTATCTCTGGAGGACAGCTTTGCAGTTTTAAAAGATTTCTATCATTCCCAGCGTCTTTTCTCTCTCCTTCCAACTTGTAGATCAAAATGTGAGCTTTTAGCTATTCTGCCACTATACTTTTGCTCCACTATCATGGACTCGAACCCTCTTCAGCCATGAGCACCAAATTAAATGTTTTCTTTGACTTAAGTTGCCTTGGTCATAGTGTTTTATCACAGCAATAGAAAGCAACTAAGACAATGTCTGACCGAGAATTAATAGCAATATTATAAAAGAACACAGACAACTGAAATGAATGGAAGTTTTTCCAATATGAAACAAACATCCTCTAAACACATAGGGAAAAAATGATCACCCTACTAGCTTTCAGGGAAATGAAAAAAGTAGTCTGAGATCCCATCTTCCCTCAGTAAAAACTGCACTTGCTAAAAAGACAACAGGTACTTTAGAGGATGTGGGCAAAAGGTAGCCATGATACACTGCTGGTGGGAATGTAAACTGGAGGACCCACTGTGGAAATCAGTGATGAGGTTCCCCAATGATTTGAAGCTATACCTACTGTGAGAACCAACTGTCCCAATCCTGTATGTTCACAGGAAGGATGTGAAATCAGCACACCCCAGAGACACTTGCACATCAGTGTTTAATCTATACCTTTTCACAACAGAAAAACCAACACAGGTATCCTATAGCAGAGGTTTTGATAAAATAGAATTTTTCAGCCATGAAGAAAATCACCATAAAAAAGAATGGCATTTTGATTTTCTATTTTGCAATTTCAAAAAAAAGTTGACAACACAATATTACATAATGTGTCATATCCATAGATATCCATGATGTGTGATTTTAACATGATTTTAAGGAGGTTCCTTTTATAAAACATTACTCTATGTAGTTGTTTTTTCTACTTTAACGACCTCTCCAGTCCTTTGATATTCATATCAGTCTCCACTGAATATCCACTGACTCTTAATCCTTGGTGATTTTCTCAGTGTTGCTGACTGTGTAATTCTGTGTCTTTACCAATATTGATTTTCATGTAAGGTGCATTAAATTATTTTTAGCCATAGATTGCAAAACCCTAAACAGATATCTAATGATTAGGTAAAACTTGACCAAAAAACTTCTACCATGAAAGTTCAAAAGGCCCTTTAGTTCTGAGAAGGGATGTTGGAGTTGGGACTAATTAGTAAAATGACAACTTCTTTGAATATTCAAATAATGGGAGACACCCTGTTTTTTCTGAATAACGACAACGGTTTTCTGTGTGCTAGAGTTTGAAGATGATCAAGATTATTTTTAAAGCATATATATGTATATCAAATATGAAATTTTAAAACATGTATGGTTGTTTTGTCTGCATACCATATACATACCTGCAGAGGCCAACAGACAGCATTGGATCCCCTGCAACTAGAGTTAGGCACAATTGTTAGCTGCCATATGAGTCCAGATCACCTTGAAGAGCTACTGGTATTTCTAACCATTGAGAAACCTTTCCATCCAGATGCTATGAGTTTAAAGTGCTAATAGATGTTTGTGTATGTATGTATGATGTATGTATGTATAAGATTCAGACCTTAAAAACTGAAGTGACTTCTTCAAATTAATTTGAAGTAAATAATATTTGCTATCTTAGAAAGGTATTTTGCTAGAAAAAAAAATGTTTTCTATGTGACAGACAGAAAAACTAAAGAACATAATAGTACCTGACTCAATGTGACAGTATAATAGGTCTCCAAGGCCAAGTATATACCAGGGGAAAGTCCTTAATGACAGTGCTAGGTGAGCCAAAGGGGATGTGAATAACTGAATACAAGGATGAATTTGGTGTAATTTGCAGATAATTAGTTAGTGATTTTTAGAGAATTGAAAGTCTTGTCAGTATCTACCAGTGGGGGGATATGAATGGGCTCTAAGATATTAATTCCAATACTCAAAAAGCTGACACAGGAAATTCTCGAGTTTGAGATTAGCCTGGGAAAATTATTATGTAGCATGTACACATGCACGTGTGTACACACACACACACACACACACACACACACACACTCTTCAGATTCTTTGAGAAACCTACAACTGTGTTTTGTTCTGAGCACTTCTCTTTCTCCTAACCTTCATGTTAAGCCTATATTGAGAAATCTTAAACCCCAACAAGAATAAGTAATAACTAACCCTTATCCTAACCTAAAGTTAAATAGATAGGTAGGTAGGTAGGTAGGCAGGCAGATAGGTAGATAGGTAGATAGATAGATGATAGATGGATGCATGCATACATAGGCAGGTAGGTAGATATGGAAGATAGTTATCTTTCCTTCTCTTTCCTCTTTTCCATGGAGTTTCTGGAAATTTCTATTTTATATCTCTGCTACTTTCTGAAACTCTTTTATTTAATATGTAGTTATTGAAGTTATGTATTTTGAGCCTAACCTTCCCAAACAAACTGTAAGTGCCTTATAATCTGTAGCTCTTTGTGACATATAATGCCTTGTTCATAAGACATGTCCAAAATGTTTCTTGACTTGACCAAAACAGATAAAAATGTATACTTTTCCAGAATAATCTTGATTCCTTCTGATTTGCACTTGTAATATCCCCAAAATTTCATGTTAAAGGTTCCATTGACAGACTTTTGAGATGTTATCTGATTTTAAAAGGGCTAATCAGTTGAATCCATTGGTGTATTTGATTACTGTTTCCTCTCCTAAAAAATTTCTTTGAGTTATTCTTACAATATAGATTGTAACTAGAATGTCAGATACTTAGTACAAAAACTAAGAAGATAATACTCATGAGGGTAACATGTTTGTCAAAGTATGTACAAACAGTATTTTATTACTATGCTAATTGATATAAGGTAAAAGTCTCTGGAGATCAGTATATATACCACATACCAAATATTCTCCTCTGACGTAATTTAAAACTTCTACAGAAAGAAAAACCATCAAACAAAGGAAACATGAAACATTATTAATAACTAAACCTGGAAACCACCCAAATGTTACGCAGTGGTTAACTGTAATAGGCAAATTACAAGGCAGTGTATTATTATTATAAACTTTGCTTAAAATGAATATTTTGCCAGCACCACTTGTTGAATATGCGTTCTTTTTTCCATTTGATATTTTTTGCTTCTTTATCAAATATCAGGTGTTCGAAGATGTGTAGATTGATATCCAGGTCTTCTATTCGGTTCCACTGGTCCTCCTGTCTGTTCTTATGCCAGTACCAGGCTGTTTTCAGTACTGTAGCTCTGTAGTATAGTTTGAAGTCAGGGATTGTGATGCCTCCAGATGTTCTTTTGTTGCCCAGGATTGTTTTGGCTATCCTGGGTTTTTTGCTTTTCCAAATGAAGTTGAGTATTGT
>PVIU01024395.1:0-25592 GCA_004026605.1 Ondatra zibethicus
CACACACACACACACACACACACACACACACACACACTGAAACAGATTTAAAGATCTAGGTTGGTATGGTGGCTCATGCCTTTAATCCCAGGACTTGGGAAGTAGACATAGTTTAAAGCCTGGTCCACATAAAAAAATTCAGGCTAGCCAAGGCTACATGGTGAAACCCTGTCTCAAAAACAAACAAAAGACCAATAATTAGCCGGGCGGTGATGGCGCATGCCTTTAATCCCAGCACTTGGGAGGCAGAGGCAGGCAAATCTCTGTGAGTTCGAGGCCAGCCTGGTCTACAAGAGCTAGTTCCAGGACAGCTAGGACTGTTACACAGGGAAACCCTGTCTTGAAAAACAAAAACAAAAAAAGACCAATAATCAAGCAATGATCACACACTTATGAAAACTCTGAAAGCCTCTTTCCTCACCAAGGTCCTCACTTTTAGAGCTGTGTGCTAACCTTTTCTTTAGAGTGTCATCACTGACAGGCTTTTCTCCAGTCTATCTCCAGAGTTCTGCTTTCTGCTGAGCTTTGTATTTGTCACTTACCCAGAGAGCACTCTGGTTAAGACTCCTCTGCATGGATACACATAGCCATTGCCCATACTGCCGCCAAAGCATCTTTGGTCCTTTCCAGTCAGGGCAGCTACACACAATGCTATTTAAGAACATCACTATACCTATATTCTGGTACACACAAAATTAAAAAAAAAAAACTCCTCAGGCATACATTGCTGGGTCTGGGGTGTGCTCGTCACTCATCTTTTCCAGCTGAAACAAAATGTTTCCTTATGCCCAGATCAAGCACACTTCTCCAAAAAAGAGTGAGAATCACACACACTCACATGAACACATGCCATCCAATTTCATCCCTGGTCATCAAGTATGTTTAATTGTGAATCTGAATGGCTTAATTTGCATCGAACACATTCGGCATCTTTTCATACAAT
Organism: Ondatra zibethicus; assembly: GCA_004026605.1. Classification (NCBI taxonomy): domain Eukaryota; kingdom Metazoa; phylum Chordata; class Mammalia; order Rodentia; family Cricetidae; genus Ondatra; species Ondatra zibethicus. Next base: position 944 of record PVIU01024395.1, read on the forward strand.
TGTAGGCACCTTCCACAGTCCCATTGTTCTTACACAGACAGGCCTCTCTGTATGACATATACATGCACTAATACATTGCATTTCTGCAAACACAGACAAGGATTCCAACCATAAATTTTCTTTTTGTTTTGCTGTTGTTGTTTGTATGTTTCAAGACAGGGTCTCACTATATAGCTCTGGCTGTTCTGGAACTACGTAAACCAGACCGGACTCAAACTCACAGAGATCTATCTGCCTGCCTATCTCCCAAGTGCTTGGATTAAAGGCATGAGCCACTACACTTTACTATATTGTCTGAAATTTTCTAATTTATGATTCATCTTCAGGGCCTGGACTCAGCACTTAAGAGCACTTGCATGCTGCTTTTCTAGAGTACCCAAGTTCAATTCCCAGAACCCACACCTGTAACTCCAGTTCCAAAGGATCAGACAACCTCTGTACCACTACAACACACATGGCATACACACACAGAGAAAGACATACATACATAAATAAAAGTAATAAAATTAAAACGGTAAAAAAAAGGTTTATCTGTTTCTAAGTTCATTATAACTAATTCACAAATAAAAATCACAAAAATTTTGCTTCCCACACAAATGAATCACACTCTTTGGAAAAATGGCTGATCTCAAGGCTGGATCAAGGAACAAAGAAGATGTACCTTGTTTGTTTTTGATACTAGGTAGCTCTGCCTGACCTAGAACTCATTGTGTAGACTAAGCTAGCCTCAAATTGGCAACAATGTCCCTGCTTTCTGATTCCTAAGTGCTAGAATTACAGAAATGAACCAGCGCACATAGCACAGTAGATGAATCTTAAACATTCTGTGCCATGAAGGGGTAGGGACACAGCAAAGTTACACTAGAGCCAGCTTGAACAGACCTCAGGCAGTCAATTACAAATATCTTTTTTTTTTTAAATATTTATTTATTATTACACAGTGTTCAGTCTGCAAGCCAGAAGAGGGAGCCAGATCTCATTACAGATGGTTGTGAGCCACCATGTGGTTGCTGGGAATTGAACTCAGGACCTCTGGAAGAGCAGCCAGTACTCTTAACCTCTGAGCCATCTCTCCAGCCCAATTACAAATATCTTAACACTCAAAATAAATGAGAGGTGTGGAAAGGGGTTGGATAGTTGTTTGGCAAGAAAAGAGACCTCAGGGTGAAAAAAGCAGACACAGTAGTGACCACCATGTGGGTTATACCAGAATGTGAGCCTGTTAACACTCAACAAGCTCTTCACACTGACATAAAGTATTCCACAATTTAGATTCAAGAGAAATCATAAATCACATTAATAAACATAGAAGCATCACCTGACAAAATTCAATATCCTTTGATGAAGGGAATTTCCCAAGCCTGAAAAAAAGACAACTACAAACTGATGGCTCCCACCCTCATCCTGCAGAGAAGGACCTAACAACATCACCGTCTGGGTTTTCACTACTATAAGACAATACCACACTGAAGTCCTGATCAGTACAGCATAGCAGTGCAAAGAAAAAAGACTCCAGGCTAGAGAGATGATACAGTGGCTAAGAGCACTGACTGCTTTTCCAGAGGACTGGGGTTCAATTCCCAGCACCTATATGGCAGCTCATAACCATCTGAACTCCAGTTCCAGGGAGATCTGATGCCCTCTTCTGACCTTCATGGCCATTGCATGCACATGGTACACAGACACACATGCAGGCAAAACATATAAAATAAATCTTAAAAAGAATTAGAAAGAGCAAAATTTTCTATTTGTAGACATGATTCTCTATGCATAAAACCCCATGGCATCTATAACAAAGCTCTAAAAACAAATTAACGAGTTTAGCAAGGATGCAGAATATAGGTTAAAATAGACAGCTGTATTTCTGTGTTTGCAGTGAACAGCTAGGAACTGTTTTTAAATACACTCTATAACAACAAAAAAATGATATGCTTAAATATAATCTAACAAGTTAGACTACAACATTAGCATGCTGAAAATTACAAAGCACCAATGAAGGGAACCAAAGACCTACTGCATGAAGAAGAGTCACATTCAAGAACTGAAGGACAGTACAGTATGGCTACCAGTTCTTCCCTAACTGGTTTTAACAGATGCAATGCAATCCCTGTCATACCCAAGCAAAATATCAAGTCTATTCTGAAACCTATAGGAAAAGGAACAGGAAATACAAGGACCAAAACAGAACAACAAAGAAAATAGTACCAAGGTGAGAATTTATATGGTACCGAGGCCAATGAGATAGCTCAGTGGTCCTGATGACCAAAACTGACCACCTCAACTCATCTTCAGTATCATGGTGGAAGAAAAGAACAGACTCTTACAAGTAACCCTCTGGTGTGCAAATGCCTGAATACAAAAAGAGAGAGAAAGAGAGACCTGACACTAGCACAATCAAACATCCATATGTAATAAACTAACACCCACAAACATCTGTCACACCACAAAGATCTCCACTGAAATGGATTATAGGCCTAAATGTCAAATTACTGAACTTCTAGGCAGAAACACAGATCTCTATGACTTGAATTCTTAGAAATGATATCAGAAGTACAGTATGTTACTTCTCAGCCTTTTGGCTGAGATCAAGTACAAGCACTATTAAAAAAAATGTTATACATCATTAAAATTTTAAACACTTGCTTTGCAAATGACAGTGAAGAAAAAAATGCACCAGGCGTTGGTGGTGCATGCCTTTAATCCCAGCACTTGGGAGGCAGAAGCAGACAGATCTCTGAGTTCAAAGCCAGCCTGGTCTACAAGAGCGAGTTCCAGGACAGGCTTCAAAGTTACAGAAAAACCCTGTCTCGAAAACAAACAAAAAAAAAGAAAAAGAAAAAAATGCAACTAGCACTGTTGTACCAAAAATTTGATATCTGTATTATGCAAAAAGAAAACTTATTCAACAACAAACCAATAACTAAATAAAAAAGAAATGAGTAATATCTAACACTTCACCAAAAAGACCTTCCAACAAACACGGAAAAGATACTCAAGATCATCAGGCTGAAAACTGTCTCATACCTGTCACTGCCTGGAGAAAGAAGGTCTATAGCTCAGACTGTAGTGCAGTGGGAGTGGGAACACAACTCTCACACTATTACTGAGAACACAAAACCACACGGAAGAAAAAAAAAAAAGGTTTTGTCCTCTCCTATAAAACTGAGCATACACTCCACAGAGGACCCAATAATCTGACTGTGACTCACAGGTATTCATGTAGATGAAATGAGCGCCTATGTACACATAAAATGTTATCTGTAAGCAATTACAGCAGTTTTGTTTGTGAATCCCTAAAACAGAAATCCTCACTACCCATCAAAGACAAAAGGGTGAAACTGCTCTCTGAGGACACCGCCAGGAGACAACAATCTACCTTATAAGCATAATGAGGCCAGAGAAGCTTCTTAGTGCCTTAAAGGTTTGCAGAGAGCACAGGTTGATCCCCAGTGCCTGCTCACAACCATCTAACTCCAGCTTCAAAACATCTGATGCCCTCTTCTGGTTGCCAGAGGCACCAGGCACAAGTGGCATATAGAAAATCAACATAATAGAAATTTTTAAACATACCTGATTCTCCATGCTGAGAATGGAGAATGCCTGCCAAAAAGTAAGATAGATAGGAAGACAACCTGGGTATGCTTCCTTCCTCCTAGGAAAGAATGGATTAAACCATCTCACTACAAACTTTGCGGCCTTTGACTCAATAAAGTATGAAGGTTGCCACAGCCAGGATGGAGAAAAATTAAGTTCTTTTCTCTAGTTTGGCCAAACTGTAAACAAATCTGCTTCTCTTTACCAAGTTCTACTTCCTAATTTCTTTTGGAATACAGGGAACCTGTGAAGACAAGTTATGGACCAAGTATCAGGAAGCAGTATTCAGCAATCAGAAGAAACCACAAGCTGACCAGAAAGGTACTCCAAGAGCACCTGTCAGAGGACATCAAAGGTCAGAACATGTAAGAGTGCATAAAGGACTGTTCAGCAGAAACAAAACTTTTTTTAGCAGTGTTGTGAAGTACACAACTCTACAGTTTTCAACATTCACACAACTACAGACCAAAGAAAAGTGAATGTTACTAAATGTTAAGTAAACAACCAAAGAAGCACTTAAAGTGTCATGTAACTCACTGATTAAAATGAATGGATGTAACAAGAAGCAGAAGGAATATGAGAAAGAGGAACCTCACTTAGGAGCTGATGTGGGAGGAAAGAGGGAAAAGGGCCAGGAGTTCAAGGCTGCGTGGTGAGTTGAGACCAGCCTAGGTTACTTAAGACCTTATCTTTTTTTTTTTTAAGATTTATTTATTTATTATGTATACAGTGTTCTGTCTGTATATGCTTGCAGGCCAGAAGAGGGCACCAGTTCTCTTTACAGATGGCTGTGAGCCACCATGTGGTTGCTGGGAACTGAACTCAGGACCACTGGAGGAGCCGTCAGTGCTCTTAACCACTGAGCCATCTCTCCAGCCCATTAAGACCTTATCTTTAAAAAACAGCAAGTCTTAGTGATTCACAACTATAATCCTACCAACACTTGGGAGAAAGGTAAGAGAACTGCTGTAAGTTTGAGGTAGGCCTGAGCTACAGAGTAAGTTCCAAACAAGCCTGGGGTAAAGTAAAGCTCTGCCACAAAAAGAAAGATAAGAAGGAAAAGGCAAAATCAAACAAACGATTTAAATTTAATTAAATCAAAAGGATTAAGGCGGACATGATGAGGCACGACTTTAATCCAAGTACTCAGGAGGCAGAAGCAGGACGATCTCTGTCAGTTTGAGGCCAGCCTGGTCTATAAATCAAGTTCCAGAACAGCCAGGGCTGTCACACAAAGAAACCCTGTCTCGAAAAAATAAAAAATAAAAAAAAATAAATAAATAAAAACAAGAGAAAGGAAGAAAAGGGAGAGACAGGAAGGAATCCACTGTGGGTCTTTATAGTAGTAACAAATTCAGAATGATTTATCATTAGATGTTTGAAATAGTGGGTTAGAGGACATTTACAAAATTTATATCCTTATCATTTACAGAAGGAAAATTCATTTTCTATTGAACAGACCTGGTGAACACCACCTCAGATGCTTTAAGTTAACATCACCAGTCAGGATTAGGCAACACCATGGCCTGGTGACATGTTACATTAAGATGGGCACACCGTCACTTCTGTAGCATTCCTTCAACATCTACCTGACTTGAACATGATACTAGGGTATGTCGAGCAATCCCATACAACAGAACATTCCACAAAATAACTGGTCTGTGTACTTCAGAACATCATCGTCACAAAAGACCAAGAAACCAGTCTAGATTAAAGAAAGCTAGAGAGGCATGACAAGTAAGGAATATGGATCTCCTGGATGAGGTCCAGGGCTAGGGGAAAAGCTACAAAGGATCTCTGGAGGACCAGAGATGGAATCTGAATTTCAACTTCCAGTCATAGGCATTTCCTGACTTGGAGGACCTGCTCTTTTCTACTAGCTGAACCATTTAGGGATAAGGGTCATGATTCCATATGGTACTGCATAATTGAAAGAATGAAATGCAAACAACAGTGAATCACAAAAGGTACAAGGGCTTCCTGTATGACTATATAATATATATGACTATAGCAACTTTCATGTTTGAGATTATATTAAAATTAAAAACAAAACAAAAATATCACCAAGGAAAAAAAACTGCTTTCAGAAGCCAGCACACTCTCTCCAAAGCACCTAGAATTTGGCATATGTGTGAATCCCAGGGTCATGAATGCATTCTGTTCTCCTCTACTAAGAAATCTCAGTTCTGATACCCTTATAGGTGATTCGCACCAACATTTCTTCCAGCTAAGGAAAATACCTACTATGTCTTTTCCTCTTTCTGTTTTGCACTGTTTTTCAAAATACAGGTAAAAGACACGAGAAAGAACAAACATTAAACACAGCACACAAGGAACCCTAAGCATACAGTAACAGGACTTTGAATATTAGAGGACATGCACACTACAAGCTACCACCACATTGCAGGTTACAGAAAACAATGCAGTAAGGTCCGTGTTGTCATTCATTCATGCAACAGAATTTCAGAACTGTATATGCAGAAAGACTTTTACTGTTCAAAGTAAGAAACGGGCTCTGGAAAAAAAAATGCCAAAGAGCAAATAGTAAATTGAAGGTTAAAATATCTGGATGAAAGAAACGTTTGGGATGAGACTACAATTTAGAACCATCAAAAAGTACCTGAAACAGTTGCTGCTGGGATGAAAAAGCAGCAGAAACATTTGGCGGAAGCTGGGTTGCTATAGCAACGGGAGTCCCAGTCTGCCCATCCTTGCCTGTCACAACCTTTACCTGAGAGAAATATTTTGAGAAAAAAAGGTAACATAATTTTTAAGACTGCTCAAAATTATTAGAATTTCATTGCTGACAGCTCACTAATTTGGTGCTTAAAAACAGAGTGTTTTTTGCATCGAATCCTATAAAGGGACACTGAGCTAACTGACAGGTTCACAGCATAACAATCTAACAGCTGCCAATCTTCAGAATTCCAATCTAGATCACAGGCAACATTTTAGATTCTGCAATTTCCAACTGTAAAATGAGAATGGCAGACACTCGGGTATCAGTGTCCCATAGCTGGTTTCTTGAAAGATCTGCACAGCTATAATGTTCTGTAGCCTACCACATTGATCACACAGCAAAACTGTCTTTAGTAGAAGCTGTGAGAGGTTGTGTTTCTTCAAACGTACAGATAAGGAGGCACAGCTTACAGACAACATTGGTAACAGACACAAAGAAAACTCAGTTTCACTGTTCCATGGCACTAGTGGTGGTCTCCAAAATCATTGAGACCTTCTAAATAACAAAAATGGTTCAGCCTAGGTTCAGTGTTGAAGAAGACACAGATGGCAAAGCCACACAGAAACATCCACAGATGCTAGTGAGGACTCTGGAGCAAAGGCAAACTTTTGCTCGCCAAAAGCAGGTTTCATTGCCAAAGGGCTGACAGCATTTTAAATTATTTTAGCTCTATCATAGAACAAAATAAGCTCCACCAACATAATAAACACTACACAAGACAAAGGCACAAAAGACAGTGCATCACAGTACAGGCCACTAAGACCCCAGCATACCTCAGAGAACTGCGTAACTGCTGTGCTGTTAGGGGGGATTTACTGTGCAGCATTCTAGGAACCCAAAAAACAAACTGTCTATAAAAGCTTCTGTCTCAAGTATCACTCCATAGATGATTGCAAAGTGTGAGCTTAAAATACGATCCCACATCTAACACTACATCTAAAACCTAAAAAATAAAAATTTCTTATAGTTGTTTGATACTATCTATACTTTAATTGTGAACAACCCACACAAAATACACCTAGTGACTTACTTGTTTAAAAACCTTGTTTTTATGGACAGACCTACATAAACATATAGTGAAACCAGGAAGCCAGGGGAGAAGAACTAAGCCTCACCGAACCAGGAGAACCTTTCCTGTGGGTTGCCAGAGGACTGCCAACAGTGTCATGGTGACCAAGGACCACATACACAGAAGTGAGAAGCCTAGATAGCACTAGCTGAGCTCTCTGCCCAGGATGGGTTCTGGTTCTCAGTGATAACACCTGACTCTGAGAAGGCATCAGTCACAAACACAGTCCATCTTCCCCACAGACAGCTAACTGAAGAGCTAGCTCTTCCTCTACATGAAAGAAGAAGAAAAGCACACACTTTATTCCTCTTTGGATCCTATGCCACTCAAACCCTACATTACCCATTACTCACACATTTTCAGTCTACTGTTGCACACCATCTATTTTGCTTTATATATAGCCTTTCAAGACTACTGAATTGTTGTCTTACCTCATCATTGATAACTTCAGATTTCTCTTCCTCCTCCTCCTCTTCCTCCTCCTCTTCAATATCCAAATCATTCTGCCTAAGATATGCTTGTAAAGGGGCATACTGCTTCTTTTTAAAAGCCAAGAAATCCATCATGTTGCCCTGAAGATGTTGCAAGAAGAACAGTTCAATTAAGTACTCCTTGAAGATCTCCTTAAGTGCCTCCATCTCCTTGTAGTGGTAGTCCAGGCACTGCTTTCTCATCTGTGCCATCTCCTGGGAGGCTGGAGGGATCTCCTCCAACTTCTTGGGAGCCTTCTTCATTCCTGAGCTTCCCATAGACGTGAGAGGCACACTGGAAAGGCCTGGAGGCATGGTGGTTCTGGATGGGCTGGTGGGCGGCGGTGGGGATGTCATCCCAAATGCTGAAGGGCCCCCAACGCCAGGGAGCAGCACACCTGGTGTCCTCTCAAACCCCAGAGATCTGTTCAGTGGCTGCCCCTGAAGCACCTGCTGCTGTTGCTGTATCAACTGGCCCTGAATAATGCTGCTGATCTGGGGCGGCAGGCTGGCCGTGGTAATGTGGTTCGGGCTGGACAGAGGTTGCAATCCAGTGCCTCCTGCAGCTGCAGGACTCTGAGGCCCCAGATGGTGGATGGTGCCTCCTGACTGTGCATGAGGTTGGGAGAGTCTCCGTTCTCGGACAGTGATGGGAGCTCCTGAATGCTGGAGTTGAACCTGGGCTCCCTGGGCCATCTGGGTCAGGCCTGGTGCCTCCTGAAATACAAAGTGACCACCACTTGAGGGGCTCAAGCTGATCTGCCTCACAAGAACACTGGCATCCACAAAGCCTCCAGTGGGGCTGCTGCTGCAAATGCCCAGTCCAGGGCCTGGGGCACCTGCACGAACATTCTGCAGGGCTTGCCCTGGCCCAGGGCTAGGCTGTGTGGGGCTCTGAGTCTGGACCTGCTGTGACAGGGGAGAAGTAACTTGAATGTATGATGGAGAGCCATGCTCAAAGCGCCTCTGCTGTGCACCAAATTGAAAACCTGGCGAGGTGGGGTTGGGCAGTGGCAGAGGAGCCAGTGTAATCTGCTGGTTTCCTCCTACAACAGAGCCAACATTCTGTAGTGTGATGTTCACATTTTGCCCAGCCACAGGACTTCTGCTCATTAGCTGCTGAATCTGGTACCCAGGGGATTGGGGTGCAGATGGGCTGGCTGATGGAGCGAAAGGCGCTGCAGGCGATGGGGATAAGTTAGGATGGGCTGGCTGCTCCTCTTCACTCCCAGTGAAGGACCTAGACCTCTGCAGCTGATGCTGGACATTCTGAGAACCACTGCCATGGTGCATTATCACCTCCCTTTTCTATCCAATGTAATATTCCCCTGGAAAAAAATAAAAATTAAAATCAAGACATTGGAAGGCAAATACAATCATTTGATTACCACTTAATACAATTATCACTCAGTAGCACTGAATTGATACTTGAATATATGTTACCATGGGTCTGATTCAAACTAGAGCTCTTTTCATTACTTTATATAAAAGAACAGGCAGCCACTTATATGTTACCTATAACTCCCTTCCCCATCTCCTTTTCTCCACCCAAGATTCTAAAGGAAAGATGGTCAGGGAGGAAGGGTACCCTAGCCCCTGCCTCATATAGAAGTAAAAAGCCAAGAAGTTGGTAAGTCCATTAAGAAAGAACTATGAAATAAGAACTATGGTACTACGCAGCACATTCAGCCCAAAGGGACAGTGGCTACTTTGTAAATGACCCTGTGAGATCTGCCACAGTGATGTGGGATGCTCTTCTCTATGCCATGAATATGTTTTATTACCACTAGTTAATAAAGAAGCTGATTTCGCCAATAACCAGGCAGAATAGAGCCAGGCGGGAAATCCAAGCAGAGATAAAAGGAAAAAGAAGGTGGAATCAAGTGAGAAGCTAGCAGTCACTGGGGAAGCAAGATGTGAGGTAACAAGCCATGAGCCTCGAGGCAAAATATAAAATAAATGGGTTAATTTGGGTTAATTTTAAGTTATAAGAGCTAGTTAGAGCTGGGCGATGGTGGCGCCTGCCTTTAATCCCAGCACTCTAGAGGCAGAGGCAGAAGGATCTCTGTGAGTTCAAGGCCAGCTTGGTTTACAAGAGCCAGCTCCAAAGCTACACAAAAACCTGTCTTGAAAAAAGAGAGAGAGAGAGAGAGAGAGAGAGAGAGCTAGTTAGTAATAAGCCTAAGCTAACAGGTAAACAGTTTGTAATTAATATTAAGCCTCAGAATGGTTATTTGAGAACTGGAAGGTAGAAGAGAAACCTCTAGTTACACCACAGTACCAAAGAACCCTCCTTCTCTGTAAGTGGCTCTTGGGATTCACTAGTTTAGCCAGGGCTTATTCGCTAAATAGCTACATCTGCTTCCCAAGAACAGACCAGAGTAGTTACACTGTTGACCCAAAGAAGCAAGCTGAGGGTAAAGAGTATGTTCCCATTAAGAAACCACCAGTCCCTTCAAGCTCAAGTCAACACTGTCATCACCTTGGTGAGGAAAGCACAACAGGTGATGACTATACATGCCTTCAATGAGTGGCAGTCTCCCTGTCAACCATGTATGGCAACCATGTACAGTGTAACCAAAAGAAAGGCTAAGCTGAGAAGGCTACAGTGATGAAGAGACTTGGGGAGGAAAGAAAGCTTCGGAGGAAACGAGAAGACAAAGCAGGAGAGCACAATTTAGGTGTCAGACTATCAGTGCTGCCCCTCAAGTCTGCCTATTCTCCACCATGGTGGACTGCAATCATAGAATATCTTCTTCAGAAGAAGAAACAATGGTGCAAATATAGCACCTGACATTCAGCTCACAGGCAGGATATAAAAGGAAACACTGGATAGGGCCCCAAGTCATGGCACTGAGGGTAAAAGGCACACCTGCTACACAAGCCTCAGGATCTGAGGTCAATCCCCAGATCCCATGATGGGGAAAGGAGAGAGTCAACTCCCCTTGAGTTATCCTCTTACCATCCATACACACATCATAGCACATGAACACACACACAAGTATTTAATCAATTTAAAAGCTTATTTTTGCGGGGCTAGAGAGATGGCTTAAGAGCAGTGGTTAAGAGCAATGCCTGCTCTTCCAAAGGTCCTGAGTTCAATTCCCAACAACCACATAGTGGCTCACAACCATCTGTAATGAGATCTGGTGCCCTCTTCTGGCCTGCAGGGATACATGCAGACAGAATACTGAGAATAGTGTATACATAATAAATAAATAAATCTTTTTTTAAAAAAAATTTATATATATATATATATATATATATATATATATATAAGCTTATTTTTGCAACCAAGATAAGCATCAGCCTCTCTCAAGGCAATCACTGCTTATCTCTATCTGAAAAATGAAAAAGAAGCCATGAACCTGAAAAAACTTTCAAATTTGCAAACTTTCAAATCAAATCAAGCCAAGAATGGTGGCACACATCAGCAACCCCAGTCCTCCAGAGGTTGAATCAGGAGTGTTGCTGAAATTTCAAGGTAACTACATAACAAGACCCTACCTCAAAAAAGAAATGGGACAAGAAAAAAAAGAAAACCCAGGCAGTAGTGGCGCAGGCCTTTAATCCCAGCACTCGGGAGGCAGACAGGAGGATTTCTAAATTCAAGGTTAGTCTGGTATACAGACTGAGTTCCAGAACAGCCAGGGAAACCTGTGTTACAGAGAAACCCTGTGTTATGAGAAACTGTGAGGATGTATTGCTATGATTGATGTAATAAAAAACTGAATGGCCAATGGCTAGGCAGGAGGAGGTAGAGGCAGGATTTCCGGGGAGAGAAATGAAGAGAAGGAGGAATCAAAGAATGCAGGAGTCACCAGCCAGACATGGAAAGGAGAAAGGAAGAAAGATGGAAGAAAGGTAATGCCACGTGGCAGAACACAGATTAAAAAAATATGGCTTAAGTTATAAACGCTAATTGAGACAATCCTAAATTAAAGGTCGAGCTTTCATAATTAATATAAGTATTCATGTCACTATTTGTGGGCTGGCGGGCCCAACAAAAAAAGCATATTACAACCTTGTCTTGAAAAACAAAAACAAAAAAAGAAAAAGGAAGGAAAGAAAAGGGGTGAGGAGAACGGATGAGAATATGAATCACTTATGAACATACAGGGGGAACGTTCAGTCACACTGGACTTTCAAAACCTTTAATCCCAGCACTTGGGAGGCAGAGGCAAGCGGATCTCTGTTAAGTTAAAGGACAGCCTGGGACAGCCTGGTCTACAAAGTAAGTTCCAGGACAGCCAAGGCTACACAGAGAAACCCTGTCTCAAAAAACAAAAAAATGATTACTGCAATTGTTTGACTATGAAAAGTTCACCAAAGGGCTTAGTCCCCAGCTGGCGGCACAAATGGAGGTGGTGGAAACCTGAATATGGAACCTACATGAAGGAAGGTCACTGAGAGTGTAGCTTACGGGTATGTCTTCTTTTTGCCCCCAAGACAGGGTTTTCCTGTATGCCCTGGCTATTCTAAAACTTTGCCTCCTGAGAGCTGGGATTAAAGGTGCAAAGATTCGTCTTATCCTAAGTCTCTTCCTGCCTTACTCATCTGCTCCTGATGGCCAATGAAGTGAGCAGCTTTGCTCCTCCACACCTTACCTGCTGCTTTTCCTCACCACCAGCCAGAAAAAATGGACTCATGAAACCATGGATGATCCTGAAACATGAGTCAAAACTAATCTTTCCACTTTTAAGTTAATTTTTTAGAGTAACAGAAAGCTAATTATTAAGAGTTTATGATCTTTTCAAGTATTATGGGGGCACAAAAAACAGGAAAACATATACAAAGTATGTAAGAAAAATCTCAGGAAGTCAGCCAGGTGTTAGTGGTGCATGTCTTTAACTTCAGCACTCAGAAAGATGTAGAAAAATTCTTCTGTACACTGTGAATATATATTACTTTCACTGGTTAATAAAGAACTGACTGGCCGGAACCCAGGCAGAAAGTATAGGCAGGACAAGCAAACTAAGGATGTTGGGATGAAAATGAGCAGAGTCAGGAGTCACCAGGAGACACAGACGCAGCACACATGTTGGAGAACAGGTAGGCCACAAGCCATGTGGCAATACATAGATTAGTAGAAATGAGTTAATTTAAGTTGTAAGAGTTAGTAATAAGCCTGAGCTATCAGTCAAGCATTTACAATAAATATTAAGTTTCTGAGTGATTATTTGGGAGTGGCTGCTAGCACTGGAAAACTCCAACTACAGCTCTCTATGAGCTTGAGGACAGACTGGTTTACAAAGCCACTTCCAGGACAGCCAGGGATACACAAAAAAAGAAACCCTGTCTTGAAAAACAAACAGAGCAAGAGAGATGGCTCAGAGGTTAAGAACACTGACTCTTTCAATGCAATGCCCATCAAAATCCCAGCAAAATTCTTCAAAGACCTCAAAAGAACTGTATTCAACTTCATTTGAAAAGAACTTCTGGAGGCATCACAATCCCTGACTTCAAACTCTACTGCAGAGCTACAATACTGAAAACAGCCTGGTATTGGCATAAGAACAGACAGGAGGACCAATGGAACCAAATAGAAGACCCGGATATCAATCCACACATCTTCAAATACCTGATATTTGATAAAGAAGCAAAAAATGGAAAAAAAGAAAGCATATTTAACAAGTGGTTCTGGCATAACTGGATAACAACATGTAGAAGAATGAAAATAGACCCATATCTATCACCATGCATAAAACTCAAGTCCAAATGGATCAAAGACTTCAATATAAAGCCAGCCACACTGAACCTTATAGAAGAGAAAGTATGAAGCACACTTGAACGCATTGGCACAGGGAACCACTTCCTAAATAGAACCCCAGCAGCATAGACACTGAGAGAAACAATAAATAAATGGGACCTCCTGAAAATGAAAAGCTTCTATAAAGCAAAGGACACGGTCAACAAGACAAAACGACAGCCTACAGAATGGGAAAAGATCTTCACTAACCCCACATCAGACAGAGGTCTGATCTCCAAAATATACAAGGAACTCAAGAAATTGGACACCAAAAGAACACATAATCCAATAAAAAAAAAATTGGAGCACAGACCTAAACAGAGAACTCGCAACAGAGGAATCTAAAATGGCTGAAAGACACTTAAGGAAATGTTCAACATCCTTAGTCATCAGAGAAATGCAAATCAAAACAACTTTGACAAGATCAAAAACACTGATGACAACTCATGCTGGAGAGGTTATGGGAGAAAAGAGAACATTCCTGCATTGCTGGTGGAATGCAAGCTGGTACAGCCCTTTTGGATGTCAGTGTGGCGATTTCTCAGAAAATTAGGAAACAACCTTCCTCAAGACACAGTAATTCCACTTTTGGGTATATATCCAAAGGATGCTCAATCGTGCCACAAGGACATGTGCCCAACTATGTTCATAGCAGCTTTGTTTGTCATAACCAGAAACTGGAAACAACCTAAATGCTCCTCGATCGAAGAATGGATAACAAAAAAATGTGGTACATTTACACAATGGAGTATTACACAGCAGAAAAAAATAACGACAGCTTGAATTTTGCAGGAAAATGGATGGAATTAGAAAGCATTATTTTGAGTGAGGTAACCCAGACACAGAAAGACAATTATCACATGTACTCATTCATAGGTGGTTTTTAAACATAAAGCAAAGAAAATCAGCCTACAAACCACAATCCCAGAGAACCTAGACAACAATACGGACACTAAGAGAGACTTACATAGATCTAAATATGGGAAATAGAAAGTATAAAAAGACAAGATCTCCTGAGTAAATTGGGAGCATGGGGACCTTGGGGGAGTGTTGAAGGAGGGGAGGGGAGGGGCAGGAAGGGGAGCAGAGAAAAACGTAGAGCTCAATAAATATCGTGAAAAAAAAAGAAATCCAGAAAATGTATTCCTGAAGGAAATTCAATTTTGTAATCCCCAAAACAATAAAGTTGTAACTGAGCAATAGCAGGATTTGAGAGGATTTCAGGTTAGGGAGATAGTTTAGTAGGTAAAGTACTTGCTGCACAAACAAGAGGACCTGAGTTTTAAGTCCCAAGACCCATGTAAAAGAAGGACACGGTAGAAGTTGTCTGAATCCCCAGGCTCCTACACTGAAATGGGAAACAGAGACAGGAAAATGTCCAGGTCACAGGCCACCTAGCCTGATATATATAGGTTTGCAAACACCGTATCTCAAACAAAGTAGAAGGCAAAACCAACACTAGACCACCTCTGACCACCACATGAGCATCCACACATATATACAAGAGAGCGCACACTCAGTGAGAGAACTCAGTGAGAGTCAGGACCCAGATGGGGATCAAGCCACAGAAGCAGAGCAGTGGCATCTCGACTAAAAAGGCCTTGTATCACCCAATCCCTAAGATCCAGCCACAGAAAACTCCTCTCCCAACAAAGTACCCACCCCCACATTTTAAAACTCTCTCACACAAATGTAGGTACCTTCACTGAGAGCCCCAATGCTCAAGAATCCTTTCCATTCCCAAATAAGTCATTTACAGACACCAAAAACTAATTAGCTCTACCTTCAGGAATTATAAACAACATTCAATGTTTAAGCCTAAGGGCTAGGGATATCACTTAATGGTTAAGTGTTTGCTTAGCATGAGCAGGACCCTCAGATTGATCCTCAGTACCATACACATTCAGAAAGATTGTTTACTCTTTTATATTGTTAAATATGATGCTTTCAGCCAAGTATGGTGGCACATGCCTGCAACAGAAACATTCAGAAGACAGAGGCAGCAGAATCACAAGTTCAAGTCCAGACAGGTCTACAGCCATTGCTAATAGACCAAAAAAAGACAATATTTTCATTTGTTTGCTTTTTAACAATCTCAAGAACTCATGGACAGGAGCTGGACAGATGGCTCAGCAGTTAAGAGCACTGGCAGCTCTTCCA
Source organism: Ondatra zibethicus (assembly GCA_004026605.1). Classification (NCBI taxonomy): domain Eukaryota; kingdom Metazoa; phylum Chordata; class Mammalia; order Rodentia; family Cricetidae; genus Ondatra; species Ondatra zibethicus. The sequence continues at coordinate 16,726 of PVIU01024395.1, forward strand.
GAGGACCTAGGTTCAATTCCCATCACCACCATGGTGACTTACAATCCTCTGTAACTCCAGTTCCAGGGTAAATGATTCCTTCTTCTAGCCTCTGTGGATACCAGGCAATCAAGAGGTACAGAGATATACATGTAAGCAAAACACCTATACACATAAAATAAAAAGGCTCAAAGAAAGCCAGGCAGTGGTGGCGCACACCTTTAATCGCAGCAGGCGGATCTTCTCTGTGAGTGCAAGGCCAGCCTAGTCTACACAGCAAGTTCCAGGACAGGATCTAAAGCTACACAGAGAAACCCTGTCTGGGGAGCTGAAGAGACGGCTCAGGGGTCAAGAGTACATGCTGCTCTTCCAGAGGATCAGAGTTTGAATTCCAGAACCCACGTTGGGTAGCTCACATGCACCAGAAAATCAGATACCCTCTTGTCTCTGCATACACACAAACACACACAAATAAAAACCAAAAAAAAAGTTCATGGACAACCAGAACAAAGACTTCAGAAACAGCAGTGCCTAATCAGTGGGGAGGAGATGCCCAAAAGCCCAAGAAAAGGTGCTACAGAGAAAAAGAAGCAAATGGTGACTGGGAGCACACAAAAATTCTCTCCCACCCTGGAATACAAGGTAGCTAAGAACTTAAAGGGTCAACTGGAGGGGAGCACCAAGACAAGGAAAGGTGACTAGGTAGATAACGAAGAAGGCGGCCAGAAAACAACTGAAGAATGTTACTCCGTGAGTGGGTCACAAAGAACAACCAAACACAGAGGTCACAACATCAAATACCTCACTGGGACAAAAGTACCAAGCAATATTATATGAGGCAGCTATTGTATAGTTGAGCGATCATGGTACCTCCACAATTTAAGACACAAAGCTTTACATAATCAATCCCAACCATTTTTTAAAGTTAGAAGAACAGAACAAGGGACAATAAAGGCACTTTTGGTATTAAACTGTCTGGGTTACAAACATGGGGGGTAGTACACCTTTAATCCATTACAAGTCAGGTAGCAAAGGCAGGTAGATCTCTGAGATAGAGGCCCACCTGTTCCAGGCCAGCCAGAACTACTCCATGAGGCCATGCCTTTAAAAAAAATAAATAAATAAGAGGAGGGGAGACCGAACTGGGCACTGCGGCAGGCACCTACACTCCCAGCTACTCAAGAGACTGAGGTAGGAGCCGGGCGGTGGTGGCGCAAGCCTTTAATACCAGCACTCGAGAAGAGACAGGCGGATTTCTGTAAGTTCGAGGCCAGCATGGTCTACAGGGCGAGTTCCAGGACAATCAATGCTACACAGAGAAATCATGTCTCAAAAACCCAGAGAGGAAGACTGAGGTAGGAGGATAACCTAAGCCCAGGGTCAGAGGCCAGCCTGGGACACAAAAATAAGGTTCACCTCGAAAAAAAGTAAAACAGCCGGGTATAATGGCTCACACCTGTATCGCCAGTAGCGTGGCAGAGTCAGCTGGACTACTAAGAATAACAGGCCGGATAGGGCTGGCTACTTAGCGAGTTCCATCCAGGCTGACTCGGACTTCCATGAGACTTTGTCTCAGAAAATCTAAATAAGTAAACAGAAAATTTAAAGTTTCCTGAGCATTCATAGTGTACAAATGCCACAAACAAAAAATGTACAAGAACCACGGATCTTTGTGAGCTCAAGGACAGCCTGGTCTAAACAGCAAGTTTAAAGGCCAGCCAGAGAGCTACATGGTGATACTGTCTTTAAAAGAAAAAAAAAAAAAAGAAACAAAACAAGTACCGTTTTGTCAAGAGTAAAATCCAGAATTCATAGAACGCAAACATCCTACCAGGGATGAGCGCAACCCCCAAAAGTCGCGGTGCTCCCAGATACTAGATCTGGGGACAGATAGATCTGCGGAGACAGCGGCTCGGAGGCTGATGGTGTACCTCGGGGACCCGGCCCGGGAATCTCCCCGGTCCCTGGCGCTCTTCCCGCTCTACCTTAGGTCCCAGCTCTGCGCCGCGAAAGGAAGCCGAGCACCGCAGACCAACGGTGCGGCGGGCGTTAAGAGCCCCGCCTTCCCGACCGCTCCGAACAGGCCGCGCGCCTGCCGAGAACCCGGCTCGCGGGGGTGCAGACGAGGAAAAGGCCTTCCAGAGGCCGGACGACGCGCCAAGCCCGACCACCGGTACCTCTCCGCGCCGCTCGGCCCCTCGGCCCCGCCCGCCCACGACAAAGCACCGCCGCGGCCTGGGCCTGGGCCTGATGAGACGCACGCAGCAGCACTGCTGAAGGCGACCGCCCGGCACGCCACCTCCGCCAGCTGCCAACCAGCCCCGGACTCTCACCCCGCTGTCGCCGTTCAGGTCACCCTACACCTCGAGCCACGCTCCGCTGCGTCCGGACAGCCTGCAGGCTCGAGCGCGCCGCAGCCGCTCGGCGTATCCGGGTCCACGGGCGCAGGAAGCAGAGGCGCCGGGGCTACGGCAAGCGGAGAGGGACTAGCAGTACCTGTCCTGCAACGCCGGTCACAGCCGTGCGAGGTCGCCTGAAGTTAAAATGCTCCAGTTGGCGGAGGCAAGGGGCGGGGCTATATGCAGGCTGCGCGTTGGACGGGTCTGGGGCGGAATCCGGAGAGCTGAGGACTACCTCAGAGTCGCCTCTGAAAGGCCTCAGCTACGCGACTTAGAAGCGCTCGGTCCTCACGAGGAGTCTGCCCGCAAGCAGGGAGAGCGGGGGGGGGGGGGGGGGTCCTCAGCAGGTGCCCGCGGGCAGGGGCGTGGCCTTGTCAGTACGGGGCGGAGCCTCAAGGCTCGGGGCAGTTTAGGCAACCTCGGGGCTTAGCCTCGACTGTACCAGGCGGAGCCTGATGTCTTCCCCCCCCAACCCTCACCCAGCCCCAGTTACTCAGCCCGGTTAGGAAACGCTCGGCGGACGTGATCGCGTTCTCTGGGTCGTAGCAATGTCTTTCTGGAGACTAGGGGACTAGCCCCAAGGCCTAAAACCCGAGTATCACTGTTGTTAACAGAAAGAAAGCTGAAATGAGGTGAGCAGAAGTGTGGAAATACATCCAGCAACATTAGAAACCAGAGAAATGTTAACTGCGACCAAGCTGAGGTAGGATTGCTGTGCAAATTTGGGGCCGACCTGGACCTGCAGAGTGAGACTTTTTTTTTCGGGGGGTGGGGTCCTTTAGACAGGGTTTCTCTGTGTAACAACCCTGGCTGTTCTGGAACTCACTTTGTAGACCAGGCTGGCCTCGGACTCGCAGAGATCCACCTGCCTCTGCCACCCAAGTGGAATAAGATTATTTTTAAAAGGCAGCACTTTTTTAAAGACTGTATTTTTAAAACTTTGTTAAAAATAAAAAGAAATTAGCAAAGCATGGTGGCACAAGCCGGTAATCCAGTTTTCAACTTGTGGGTAGCAACCCCTTTGGGGTAGCATATAAGATTACAAAATATCTTATATCAGATATTTACAATATGATTCATACAAGTAGCAAAATTACAGTTATGAAGTAGCAATGAAAATAATGTTATGGTTGGGATCACCACCACATAAAGAACTGTATGAAAGGGTCTCAGCTTAGGAAGCTTGTGAACCACTGAAGTGTAATGCTAGCACTTGAGAGTCTAAAACAGGAAGATCTGGGATTCAGGGCTAGCTCATCCACACAGCATGTTCGAGGCTGACCCTGTCTTACAAAAACATGTGGGAAATGTGTTAGGAAGAAGGGGTCTAGAGGGAGCTGTAGGAGGTAAGGGAAAAGGAAGGTGAATGTAATCAAAATATACATGCATGCCCCTCAGCCCCCCACTGAGTGCAGTCCGAATGAGCCCTAGTCATAATGACAACTGGAGCCATTATTACAGTATTAAAGTTAATTAACAAATCCAGAGGTACTCAAGCAAATTAAATCCTTTCCATCTAAAAACCCTTCCTTCTCCCCTTCATTGATAGGAGTTATTTTGCACAAACAAGACTTAATCAAGTAGGAGTCTGTTTTAGATGTCATAGTTATAGTTTTTTTTATACTGAAGGGTCATATTTACATTGTTTTTTCTTGTCTATTGGTGAAAGTTATTTTAGGAAATGTTTCGTCTCTATGACCATTCAGTCACATTCATTCATTCATTCATTCATTCATTCCTCATTTGTTTACCTACTCCTTACTCCAAGTACTAAAACTGGTTTGAAAAAGTAAAATATATATATATACACATACATACATGAAACTGTCACATAATAAATTATCTTTTTTAAAAACCCAACAAGGAGTTGGGGCAGCTGAAAAGATGGCTTATCAGTTAAGAGCATTTGGGGCTCTTCAGGACCTGAATTCAGTTCCCAGAACCCACATCAGGTGGTCCACAACCATTTGTAACAAGCTCCAAGAGATCTGACTCCCCTTTTGGCATCCATAGGCACTCACATACATATGGCATACACACAAACAAATAATAATTTAAAAAACTAACAAAGGGGACTGAGCACTACTGCTCTTGCAGAAGAGTTAGGTTCCTAGCACTCACATCAGGGAACTTACATGTATACACACACATACACAACCAGGCAACTTGCATATATATATATACACGCACACACACAAATCTTTTATTTAAAAAAAAATTGTTTGCTTTTTCCAGACAGGGTTTATCTGTGTAGCCCTGACTGTCCTGGAACTCACTCTGTAAACCAGGCTGGCCTCACAAAGATCTGCCTGCCTCTGCCTCCCAAGTACTGGAATTAAAGTTTTTACTTTTAAATTAGGTTGTGTATGTGTGTCTTATGTATGGGTATGTGTACATGAATGCAGTGCCATCAGAGACCAGAACATGGGGCTGAATTGTCTGGAGCTAAAGGTATAGGCAAATATGGCTGGCTGCTCAGTCAACAGGGGTGCTGGGAATTGAACATGGGTCCTCTGCAAGGACAGCAGAAGCTTGTAACTGCTGAGTCATCTCACCAACCCCTAAAATAAAGTTTCTAAAAACTTTTTTAGATTTATCTATTTTATTCTTTGTCTAGAAATGTTTTGCCTGCCTGCCTGTTGCCTGTTGGATCCTCTGGAACTGGAGTTAGAGAGTTGTGAGCCACCATCTGGGTGCTGGGAACCAGGTCCTCTGCAAGAAAAATACTCTCAACTGATAAGACATCTCAACTCACCAGGCCTGAACTATAACTGCTTGCTTGCCATTCCAAACAAACGAAAAACTCAAGCTGTGGGATGAAGACATCTGTGCAGGTCTATGCTGTAGGAAGTACTACGGCTTGTATTTACCTGCCTACTGGGGCGTGACCTCTTATACTATTTGGGGAAGCCCTTCTCTCTCCTTCCCCTTGTTCCATTCCCACTGGCTGCTCTTTTTGATCACGTGATTCAACTGGTCAAGCAGAGGATTCTGATTTGAGTTTACCCCTTAATAAATGACTATCTATTTCTTGATTCTGAGCTAGTGTGGGATTTGTTTTATGAGGATGTTCTGGAAGGATTCCACTGGGCTCAAGGGGCACTCCAAGTCTCATGCTGAGGTAGTGGCAGTCATTGTGCAGTGAGGAGGGATACACTCCAAACCCAAGCTCTGAACAACCAGGTGAAGGTTAGGCTTCCAAATTTGTGTTGGAGTCTCAAGGACAGAATGGATAGGAGTGTCCTGAGGTCAGAAAATGGAAGACCCCAAGTTCCGTTCCACAGCTCCACAGCTCCACTGCTCCACTGCTAAGGTGGGAGCCACCACCTGCTGAGGAGACCCCAAAGGAGGTGAGGAACAGCAGTGCATGGAAGGGAGGGCTGCTGAAGCCCAGCCCCACTGGGGGTCTCTCCATAGCCCAAGAATAAGTAGTATGGGATCACATTACCAAGGTAGCCACTTCGAAGAAAACTGGACTGGACTCAAACAGGCCAGGATAGAAAATGAGGGTATGGGTAGCCATTGGGAGCATACTGCTGGTGGCAGGACATACCACTTCACTCACCTACATCTACTGCCTGCCCTGTCAACCACAGCCCCATGCTGACCCTATGTGCCCTTTAGCTATCCCTAACACAGCAGTGTCCCAATCATCTCACAACCAATAAAGAGTAACTGAAAATAGAAAAAGAATAATTCACTAAGCAAAACATATTTAATAGGAAAAAAAATCACTTTTTTTTTCTTTTTAAAAAGTGTCCTTTCATGCTAAGGTATATATACATAATGCATGGGCTAAAAGAGGCAACTGATTCCTAGGATGAGAATTTAACATCCTGAGGTGAGAGACAGGCAAGTGCAGAGACTCCAGCATCAACCCTTACAGCAGTGGCAGCAGCTGTAGTTTCAGTCAGTATCTCCATCCCCTTCGCTGCCCTCCAGGGAACTGGGGACCTGTAGGAAACAGGGGGTCATATAGGTAAAGAACTGTGAGACCCAACTTGTAGGCATTCCCATGTGTGGGGCATGGGGAGAATCCTGGGCATAGTGCCAAGTACTTGAGCTGAGGGAAGGCCATTGGAGGCACAGGAGGAACAAACTGCAACTGAACGGGCAGCCTATACCTTTAAAGGTAACCAGACTGCTCAGCAGCTTCAGCCCAATGCCAGCCCAAGCAAGCCTTGCCTAGGGGACAGTTGGGCTATCCTAGGACAACTTCTGCCTCAGCAAGCAGCCGAGATCATGGGGTGGGGCAGGAGCAGGAGGTAAGCCCAGTGACCACATAACCCCCATTCCTCCAGAGGCTGTGTGACTTTAGAGACTCTCTGGGGCTCAACCTGCTATCTACAACTAGGGCTGAAGACAAGTGTTTACCCAACCCATCCAGCCCTAGTATGTACACTATGTGTACATACTATATGCACACTATAGACCAGGCTCCTACCTTGGCACCTGTACCAGCTACTCCAAGTGCAGTGGCACTGAAGTTGTGAATAGGGAGAGTGCTAAGCCACTGGGCCATGGACCGCTCATCCCGCTCAGTGCTGACAATGGTAGGGTAGATGTATTGCTCCTTGAAAGCAGCCACCTTTCCTTCCTCCTGTGTCCAGTCCAGGGGCTCATGCAGCCCATCGCTGCCAAAGCGCTGATTGTACTTCTCAAAGTGCACCCTCTCCAGAACTAAGCCAAGCCCTGGCGCCTTGGGCACATCCACCTTCTCCTCACCCCAGCTGCGCTCCAGCACACTCTCAGGGGCATAACCCTTCACAATGGCTACCACCAAGCCAACCATCTTCCGGATCTGGTGCATCATGAAGCTCTGGCCCTTCACCTTGATCACAGCAAACTCCAGGCCCTCTCGTACAAAGGGCTCCTCACAGTACATTTCCAGAATGTAGCGGCGTGCACTGGGCTCTCTTGGCCCTTTCTGTGAGGTGAAGTTGTGGAAGTTGTGGGTGCCCCTGTAGCAGGCCAGAAGCCGGTTGACCTGCTGCAGGGTCTCTGCGCTCAGGCGGTAACGCTCATCCTGTACATCCCGGTCTTTGTGAGCAAAGGCAAAGGTGGGCAGCATGTAGCAGTAGGTCCTGGCATCACACTTATTCTTGGAGTTGAACCCGCCCGTGACCCTCTTCAATCCTAGAGGGCAGCATTTAAGAAACCCAGGTGAGCAGAAACACTTCCAAGGTGGGCCATCCTGATAGCATGATTCTGTCACCACTTGCCCAGGACAGGTACCCAGTTCTGACTCCAAACTCAGAATCTACATAATGCTGAAACCCAGAATGAAACAAACCCAAATGTCAAACCTAAGGGTCTGCTGAAACTGCAGCTGGCAATCGGGCCAGGTCCAGGTTATAAATCTGCAGCAGCTTTTGACCAGGCTTTGAATCATGAGCCATCTGAAAGAGGTAGCTAGGAATAGAATGCTAAGTCTTTATACAGATAGAGCAGCAGATTTCAATAGCAAGAAATGCTATCTACTGAGCAAAACTGGAGGTTCTCACCCCCAATTGAAGAGCTATTGGCAACTATTGGATTCTGGGCAAAGAAAGTCCATTTTCCTCGGGTAATACAGCCCCTGAAAGGTTACCCATGCTCCAGTACTACATGAATACACATACAAGCAACACTAAGTAGGAGGGAAAAGAGTTAGGGAAGAGGAGAAAAGAACTGGAAGGGAGAGAATCGGGGGAGATTTTGATCAAAACATTTTATATGCATGTAAGAAATTCTCAAACAATTAAAAAATACTTGTACTGAGCACAATGGGAAATGCCTTTAAACCACACTCAGGAGGTTGAGGCAGGCCTGGTCTATATAGTGAGTTCTAGGATATCCAAGGCTACATAGTGAGTCTCTGTTTCAAGAAACAAAACAAAGCTGGGAGGTGGTAGTACTTTCTTTTAATCCCAGTACTCACGAGGCAGAGGCAAGTAGATAGCTGACAGCCTGTTCTACAGAGTAAATTCCAGGACAGCCAGAGCTACACAGAGAAACCCTGTCTTCAAAACAAAACAAAAACAAAGAAACAGAAAAACAAAAGAAAAATTAAAAATAAAAAAATTAAAAACCCACCAAAACAGATTCTGCCCAGGTAATTCATTAAATATGCTTCCTGGACATGAATAGCAAGACACATCAAAGGTAATCAAAAGTGACATTCAAAGAGTTTATTCTGTGGCATAAGAACAGACAGGAGGACCAGTGGAACCGAACAGAAGACCCGGATATCAATCCACACATCTTCAAACACCTGATACTTGATAAAGAAGCAAAAAATATCAAATGGAAAAAAAGAAAGCATATTCAACAAGTGGTGCTGGCATAACTGGATATCAACATGTAGACAAATGAAAGTAGACCCCTATCTATCACCATGTACAAAACTCAAATCCAAATGGATCAAAGACCTCAACATAAAGCCAGCCACACTGAACCTTATAGAAGAGAAAGTGGGAAGTACGCTTGAACGCATTGGCACAGGGAACC
>PVIU01024396.1:0-26325 GCA_004026605.1 Ondatra zibethicus
TAATATCCTCCCTCCAGAAGTTGCTCTGAAAGCCATCTGTCTCTGCCTCATCTTTTTAACCATTTCCTCTGTTGTTTGAAGCACTTCACAGAACATGAAAGGCTGCCTTCTTTTTATTAGGCTGGTTTAGGTCTTAGCACAAAACAAAACTAAAATATACCTTAGCTACATGAGATCCAAATCAACCAAGAGGTTGTTCCCAAAGCCCTTTAATCCCTCTTAAAATAAGGAAAAACTGACTATTATCCACAATGATCCTCGGCCCTCAGCTGGTTCCTCCCTTTTTCAAGTCCTCTTGCAGAGTTCTCTAGGTCGGTTCCCAGCACCCATGTTATGTGGCTCCAAATCTTTTGTACCTCCAGACTCCAGGGGAGCCAACACCTTCTTCTGGCCTTCTCGGGCACATACAGCCAGGTTCATATACACCCACACAGACACACACACAGAAAGAGGAAGAGGAACATAATTAAAAATAAAACATTTAAAACACAACAGTATGTTGCACTATGACATTCTCCTCCATACACACAATGATTAGGCCTGTGCCTTTTTATGCACACACAGCAAACCAAAATGGATCACAGACAGCCATTCCTGTCACCTTTACTCTATGTCGACTGCATTCCCTTATAGTTAAGACTGGTCACTGAGGCTTCAGAGACAGCTCCATCTGTAAAATGTCTGGCACACAAGCACAATGACCTGAATTGGGCCCCCAGAGCCCACAGAAGCCAAGCCTGACTATATATGCTTGTAATGCCACTGCTGGGAGCTAGAGACGTGAAAATCCCTGGAGCTCACCGCCCAGCCAGTGTAGCCAATCCACCAGCTGTAGGTTAAATGAGAGAACTCAACTCAGAAATGAAGGTGGAGCAGGGTGTGGTGGCACATGCCTTAAAAATAGATGGCCTTAAGTTTATTAGGAGGCAGAAATGGGGTGAAAGGGTGGATTGCTGAGGGATGCTGACACTGGAAGCTTTTGGCAAGAATTAGAAATAGCCAGAAAGGTCAGCAGAATTCAAGAGAGAAGACAAATCCTCGAGGCCAGAGGGACAGAGTTTAGGACCTCCAAGGCATCTGTCTGAGTTTGCTTTCTGTTGCTGTGATAAACGCCATGACCAAAACAACTTGGGAAGGAAAGGCTTTGTTTGTCCTCCATGCCCCATCATCGACCATCACTGAGAGAAACTGAGACGGGAACTCCAACAGGAGCAGAGAAAGGAACCATGAGGGAACACTGCTGACTGGCTTGCTCACCCTGCTTCCTCATACTCCCCAGGACCATGCATGTGCTGCCTACAGCAAGAGAGTGCTGGACCCACGCTACTGACCCACCAGTTGGCTGCTGGAATCTGAGAGACGATAATGCCTCAGTGAGACAGCAGCTCTTCAGAAGCCAGTCTCTTGAGAAAGCTCGTCCGCATCCGACTTTCACTAAAATCCTCTAAACTCAATTCAGGATTGATTTGCTGGAGCTGTTCACACACTCGCCTGCCACCCTAGCCTACAGCATCAGGCAGGCTGCTCCTTGGGGATTTAGTGGAAAGGAAAAGGCACTGCTCTGCCCCCAATCTGTCTATGACGTGACAAGCCAATTTTTCTCCCTCTGCTTTGTCATCTGTCAAATTGGCAGGATAATTATCGCATGTGACAATAAGAACCAACATATTCACGTAACCAGCACATAGATTTCTGTAACTAGTCACTCTCCCTCACGTTGACATGTGTTTACTCGTGCTCCTGAGTGATGTGTGTTGCATGCTATGGCTCCATGTCGCACTAGAGACCATATCCTTCAGGGAGAAAGAAAACTCTCAAATCCATACCCCAGTGGGTTCAGAGGATGAGTGATCTCTTCAGGGGTCAAACATGCCAAGGAGTATTCTAGACATCAAGTTCAGAGTGTGCAGCTGCTACCACTGCAGATGAGGTTGGAAAGCCAGCCAGGGTACATCTCCACTTCTAATAAACAGCCTTAGTTCTGCTAAAGAACTTTATTCTCATCCCACATCCATTTGCATTGCTAAGCAACTCCACGGAGCCCCAGGGCTATTTCTGGTTCTGGGTTGATAGTCACAGACACCCACAAAGCTACCTCCCACACGCCAGGGTATCTTTAGGGTTCACTTGTGAGCAGTGAACACAACCAAGACACAAGAACAATGTTTTATATTTGTACAGAGATTGTCACCAACAAACACATTGCAAACTTACTTCTCGTTCATTTTGTGACTCCACAAACTCTCCCATGAGGTGGCCTCTGAGGCTGTTGCTGTGCAGGGGACTGGTGTTTCTAAGGATGCATGCCTGAGGTTGGAGAGACTCAAAACAAAGGCCAGTTCCAAATTTTCCAACCCAGTGGAGCTTAGTCACATGGTGTGCCTTGGTTTACCTAATCCTAAAATATAGAAGTGATGTGGGATTCCCCTCTATGTGTTGTGAATATGTTTTACTACCATTGGTTAATAAAGAAGCTGCCTTGGGCCTATAGCAGAGCACAATATAGCCAGGCAAGAAATCTGCTATATAGACAGATTAGGCGGAGTCAGGGAGATGTCATGTAGCCGCTGAAGGAGACAGATGCTGGAGAACCTTTACTGGTAAACCACAAGCCTCATGGTAAAATATAAAATAATAGAAACACACTTAAGATATTGGCCAAACAGCATTGCAATTAATATAGTTTCTGTGTGGTTATTTCGGGTCTGGGATCCCAGGAAATGAGCAAGCAGCCTCCACCTACACAGAGGTTTGGCTTGATTCAGTCCATATTCTGAATGCTATGATTGTGTGTGTGCCTATGAACTCATGTGTATGCAGGTGCATGTGTGTACATGTGGTGCAAGAGGATAACCTTGGATGTCATTCCTCAGGTGTTGTCCAAAGTTTCTCATGAAACAGGGTTTCTCACTAGGAACTAGGACTCTCTGATTCAACCAGGTTGGCACCCAATGACCTCCAGGAATCTGCCTGTCTCTTCCTCCCTCCTACAGGATTACATGCATTCACCATACATCTGGCTTTTACACCAGTTCCCGTGTTTGAACTTGGGCCCTAACAAATACAAGGTAAGCCACCTCCTGAGGCCTGCAGCCATAATTTTTATGATATTGAACACTTTGTACTCCATGAAGAATTTTAACTTTCTTGACTCCTAGTGACTCATATCCTCCTTGTAACTAATTTTGAAAATGGAAGCAAAGAGAAATTGTACTATAAAAACAGATTAACGTAAGTAAGAAGTCGGGGAGATAACCTTATTCAGAGAGGCCCTGGAAAATTCCACACCAGACAAGGAGATACACTTGGTTCAAAACTTTCCTTGTATCTTTCATCCCCACCTTCCTGGTAACCTCCTTACATGATTCCTGAGATATTTAGAAGCTGCCACACTGAGGGTCCATAGGTATATGTAGCAGAGGTTGAGGATACTCACAGTATTTAAAAGTCTAAAGGAACCTCAGAGACCAAGTAATAAGGAACAGTGCATTATTTTTGTGACTCTTTAAAAATGTTATCCACAGGGCCAGAGAGAAAGCTGCTCTTTCAAAGGACCCAGGTTCAACTCCCAGCATGCACATGGTGGTTCACAACTGTCTGTAACCCCAGTCCCAGGAGATCTGATGACCTCTTGTGACCTGGACAGGCATTGCGTGCACATGGTACACATACGTACTCGCGGGCAAAACAACCATAAACCCAAAACATTTTAAATGTTAAAAAAGATAAAGAAATTATTTGTGGAATCTTCTAGAGGCGAAAAGGAGCTGTGATTCAGGATATGCACCAGGATGTGGCCTGGAGGCCAGAGCAGAGGATTCTCCTTGCAAGCATTGAAGAGTTCAGAATCTGAAGAGTTCTGGTCCAAGCTGGCAAGGAGACCCAGAAGAAGAGCAAGAGACAGCACACCCACATATCTGTGACTTTCCTCATTTGTATATAGGTTAATCCACTTATTTATATCCAGCTCTATTCTAAAAACAACAGCAACAAAAAAAGTCTCGAAGGCAGTTCACAAAAAGGCAAATAAGGCAGCCAATGTAAGCAAAGTTGCACAAGGAAAAGTTACACTATTTTTAACATTTATACTTCCAATCTATGAGCCCGGGGAAGCCAGCCGTTTTTGTGTGTGTCCTCTTCAATTTCTCTCATCGAAATTTTACAATTTTTCCCTTTTTTATCTTTTTTTTATTTTGTAATTTTCTTTTTTTTATTTTCTAATTTTCACTTTAGAGTTCTCAAAGACTAATAGGAAAAAAGCATTGCAGCTAACTCACTTTCAACCAACTTGCCAAAAACAGATATTAGAGAAAGGACAATCTCTTCACTATTTACTGCCAGGGAAACTAAATACTCATATGCACAAGACAGAAACTTGACTGTTATCTTCTACCCTTTTTAGAAAAAAAAAGAACACAACTCAAAGGCCTGCAGAGATGGCTCAGAGACTAAGAGCACTGACTGCTCCAGCAGAGGACTCAGCTTGGGTTCCCAGCAGACATATGGTGGTTCACACTCTCCTGTAACTCCAGTTTCAGGAGATGTAACGCCCTCCTCTGGCCTATGTCAGCACTGCACTCATGTGATATACTAGTATCTCTCTCCCCCTCTCTCTCATGCCACACACACACACACACACACACACACACACAAGGAAATAAATCTTTAAGAAAACTTGAAATATATTAAAGATCTAAATTTCAGATCTAAAACCATCAAACTAGTAGAAGAAAACTTAAGGATCCACTTCAAACTTTAGTACAGGCAATGGACTTTTCATGGGAGTTCAAAAGGAACATGATGCTGTGGATATGCCCATTAGGGGAGGAGCATGATGCTGTGGATATTCCCTGAGGGTAAGGGTGTGATGTTATGGATATACCCAGTAGGGGAGGAGCATGATGCTACGGACATGCCCAGTATGATAGGGGTGTAATATCATGGATAAGCCCATTAGGAGAGGAGCATGAGGTCATGGATATGCCCATTAGGGGAGGAAGATGATGTCATGGATAAGCCCATTAGGGGAGGAAGATGATGTCATGGATAAGCCCATTAGGGGAGGAAGATGATGTCATGGATATGCCCAGTAGGGGAGGAGCATGATGTCATGGATATGCTCCTTACGGGGGCAGGGGAAGGGGCACAACTATCATCCTTGAGCCATTGCTCAGCCAGGGCATCTCTGGGGGAACATAATCCCAGCCTTCCCTGGAGCTGCTGTGCCTCCTAAGAAGACTGTTGTTGCACTTCTGAAGTCATTTGGTCTAGGTCTGATTCCCAAAGGCACCTTTGATTACCATCCTGTCATCCTGCCACCACTCCTTGGCAGCCAGAACCTCCCAGCTCAGGGTACACTGAGTGGTTTTACATCTAATTTCTCTCTCAGCACTGTGATGGGTGATGACAGGTGCCTTGGCTCGTGGTTGTGTCAGGTGTGATCGTAAACATCTTATCTTTATTCATCAGCAAAGGAGCGTTTCCAGGGTTACCTGTCAGGGTCAAGGTCGGGAGGTCTGGTCTTGGTATAGTAGTGACATCTCATACTATTGTAACACTGCGCTGTGGCTCCATGCTATTCTTTAAGCCTTAGAAATAGACTGTCTTAAGTAACGCGGAGACAGAAGAAGGGGTGAACGGCTGGCCTGCCGAGTGATGCTGACACTTAGAGGATTGTAGTGAAAGAGAAGCTGGTGAGATTCAGAAATAGCCAGAAAGGTCAGCAGAATTCAAGAGAGAAGACGAATCCACAAGGCCAGTATTTCAATACAGGGACAGAGTTTAGGACCTCCAAGGTATCTGCCTGAGATCACTTATTTGACCTCCATGCCCCATCATCATCCATCACTGAGGGAAACTGAGGCAGGAGCAGAGAAAGGAACCATGAGGGAACACCGCTGACTGGCTTGCTCACCCTGCTTCCTTATATGCCCCCTCCCAGCACCACCTGTCCGAATGCCACCCCACAGCAATCATTAATCAAGAATATGCCTAATAGGCATGCCCACTGGGACAGTCTAATGGAGGCAATTCCTTAGCTGAGATTCCCTCTCTCAAGATCTGTCCAGGTTTGTGTCAGGCTGATACAAGTCAATCAACACATCACGTGAGGACAGAAGGTATTCACTGAGTGAAGGCCATTTCTGGTGTTAGCAAGGGTAGTGAGAGAGTGCTGAGGGAATCCCAGACAAGAGAGACAGGGGCTGACAACAGCAGTGAGGTAGCCCTGAGTCTCCCTCACAGGAGCAAAGCCAGAAAGCACAGAGATGCCAGTCAGATGGAGGGGGTAGATGTCGCTTGAAGGGAATGCTTTGGCATTGGCGCAACTTCTGCTGAGGAAGAGAACTCAAAAACTTTGTCTTTCCCACCTCAGCGACATTCTCTCATTCTCGCATCTAGTCAGTTGCTAACTGTGCTCCCATTTCTAACCCTTCAACTCATTCCCTCCCCTTTTCTACTGTCCACACAATAAAGCTTCTTGTCCAGTTTTTAAATTTACTTTAATTTTTGTTCATGTGTTAAATGCCTGTCTGTGTGTACATGTATGTGTGTCTATGTCTGTATGTGCATTGTGTGTGTGTATGTGGGGGGGGGGCACTCTCAAAGCCCAGAAGAGGGCTTTGGATCCCTAGAGCTGGAGCTGCATGCAGTTGTTCATTGCCTGACATCGGTGCTGGGAATCAAACTCATGTCCTTTGGAAGAGCAGCAAGCTCCCTTAACTGTTGAGCCGTCTTTCAGGTCCCTTCACAGCTGAGCCATCTTTCAGGTCCCTTCACATTTCTTAGCAGAGCTTTTGTTAGAGCATCCACCCTGAGAGAAACAAATCAGACACCCCATCCCCAGGCCTTGCATACGGCAGCTCTAAGTCCTTAGAATAATTAATTGCATGAGGCTCTAGAAAGCAAAACTTCACCCACAACCATGCACGCTGTATCACCTCACAAGCAAAACAGTTCCACCTACCACATTTGCTAACACAAATCACTCTAGAGCAGCGTTTCTCAGCCTGTGGATCAGGACCCCTTTGGGATCTTTTAACTCTTTCACAGGGGTTTGTATCAGATATTGTGCACATCAGATATTTACATTACTACACATAACAGTAGCAAAGCTACAGTTATGAAGTAGCAACAAAATAATTTTTTGGTTGGGAGTCACCTCAACATGAGGAACTATACTAAAGAGTCACAGCATTAGGAAGGTTGAGAACCACTGATCTAGGGGCTTCCTGGATATACAAAACTACTTTCAAAGGCCAGAAGCTGAAATCCCTTTGGTGTAGCACAGGATGAACCTCTTGTTAGGGAAGTACTTTACTGTAACACAGAATGGGACTACTAGGGAAGCACTTTGCCATAACACAGGAAACGAAGCTTCATTTCTCCCAGAATACTATTGACCTGGAAAGAGCCGCAACTGAGAGAACAAATTTGTTCTTGGTGGAAAATGACTCTCTAGGATAGTGGTTCTGAAAGTTTAATGGCCATGACATTTACTTTTCCAGCTTATTAAAAATGCATTTTCTAAGTACCTAGCCCTCAGACTGTGGCTCACTGGGCTGAGTCCAGGATCTGTTGTTAAGCCTTTTCTCCAGCAGACTTGGCAGAGGCCGACCAAACCACATCATGCAGATGTCACTCTGTGGAAGGGCCAACCTAGGTAGGACTGAGGGCAGACAAGAGTCATCTGAGATGCCAAACTTCAGACCATGAGTGAAACAAAACAAAACAAAAAGAAAAAACTAACTGAAGTAAAACACATATATAAGTAATAGCTTCAAAAGAGAACAAAACTGAAAATTAGAAATTAAAGCTCATCTTTGTTTTTTTCATGATGCTTGCTGGGAAATTGATGGGGACTTTTTTGTTTGTTTGGGTTTTTAGTTTTCTTGGTTTGTTTTAGTTTGGTTGATTGGTTTAGTTTGGTTTTGAGGTTTTGGCTTTGTTTATTTTTTTCAGATTATAGGGTTTTTGTTTTTGTTTTGTTTTGTTTTTTGAGGCAGATTTCTCCACATAGTTTAAACAGGTGTGGATCTCACTATACAGCCCAGCATGACCTTGAACTTCTGATCTCCTCCCGCCCGCCCCCCCCCCTCTACTTCCCCAGTTCTGGGAAGCTGCCTGCCACTACACCAGGTTTTTGCAGTGCTGGGGATCAAAAGCCTGTCTTCTTTTGTGCTAGGTACAAAACCTACCTACTAACCTACATTCTCAGCCTGACTTTGTCCAGTGCTTGGTGAGAAGGACTGTTGGAGAGTATGCCTGGAGATCTGCCTCCAATCCAATCAATTAGACTACTTATGATTATTGTTCCAATTGTATTGCAGAAAAGTAGGCATGGCCCGATTCTTGCTACCTGAGATGTTCAGACGAAAGAGAGTGGCTGGGAGCTTAGTCCATTGGTAGAGCCTTTGCACAACACCCTGAGTTTCATCTCTAAGATTTAAACTCTAAGAGCTCTGTAAAACCGATTGGAAAGGGTTTGGTTTTGGTTTCATTTTAAGCCAAAGGGGAAGAAGCCATCTTTCCACTCAAAATGGAGCCAAATGGCAGAGCCAGCTCTGGTCCCTGACAGCATCCTTAGCACATGTCAGCTCTGGTCCCTGACAGCTCTGGTCCCTGACAGCTCTGGTCCCTGACAGCTCTGGTCCCTGACAGCTCTGGTCCCTGACAGCATCCTTAGCACATGTCAGCTCTGGTCCCTGACATATTATCTTGCTTCTTGGAATTCACATTAGTAATTCATAATGATGAGAAGATCTTGCCTGTGGGTTCCCAGAGAACCAAAACAGTTCTAACTGTTGAGAGAGAAAAGCATCACCCGGTGTTTTCTGAGAGCTGAGCACCAGTATGTTTACCAGCCTCCACCATGGAGTTCTGAGACTATCACACAAAGAACGAAACAGCAAACACCCTAAAGCAGCGAGGACTCTTTACAAACAAGGACGTGGGATTAGAAGCTCTACCCAATAAAGGTTTGTGACATTGATAGGTGGTGGTTGCACTGACGATATCATCCCTACATAAAATGGCTTGGCAGGAAGTACGGCAAAGGAGGTTCCCAATGGAAGACCTATGCCCAAAGAGGGCTGATTGGCCAACAGATGTTTAGGAGAGTAACAGTGTTATTATTACAGAACAAGTTGAGACCTTGGAGGGTCCCATGGTGGGTAAGGACCATGGGCAGTATGCCATACAGACAGAGCTTGAGTGTGGAGTTTACTGAGATGAAAGGAATGGGAAAAGAAAGAGAGAATGGTAGAGAGAGAAAGAGAGAGATGCAGAGACAGAGGGAAAGAGAAAGAAGAGACAGAAAGCTGCCTCCTCAGAGAAACAGCAGAAAGGAAGAGAGCAGAAGTAGGAGGGACTTGTCTCTTAAAGGGACCCTTTGTACCTGCATACAGACTAGGACCCTGGGCAGCCAGGGTACTGCCTGGGTACATCCTGCCAGATAACAGGGGCCAGCATAATGCCTGAATCCTAACAAATAAGTATTTTATTAACATTCCAGAAAACAATATAAACTCTGTTTATCAACTTGATAAGCTATAGACCATCATTAATTTACTGTATGAAGCACTCAAAACAATCTCTCAAGAATTCCTAAGAACCTTGCTTTCATGACTAACAGTATAAAGTCTCCATCCATACATGCATTGCAAAACCAAGTCTCTCAGCAGTTCATGTAAGATCAAGCTGAACTGCCCAAGAAAGCTAGCAGCATTCTGTCCTTACTGTGGACAAATGCTCAATGATGGACGCATTTAATAAAGGTACGACGTGTTTGCATCTTAAGCAGCGTGTGGCTCCTTCTGAGCTGAATCTGTGTCTTTCATCACCCCACTCTCCCTCGAATGCTAGCAGCTTATCCCTCACCCTACATTCATCCTCGCTGGGAAAGTGATGCAGCAACCTGGTGTGACAGGGTCAGCTGGAGACAAAGAAGCGCTGCATTCCCACCTCAAGGGTATGAAAAGCTGAAAGAGTCAGGGACCGTTTGTGCTTCTTATGCCCAATGAGAGAAAGGAACTCTCCCTGCTTTTACTCACCAGGGAGGAAGAAAGCATCTTGGAGCAGAAGCAAGTGAGAAGGGCAGGTGACGCGAGCTGAGAGACCTGCCTGGGCCGCTCACCACCTGTTGCCGTCAGATCTTTTCCCCACCCTTCCTGCCCTCAACTCCCTCATCAGTCTGCCGTCCAGGTTCTGCCAATTAGTGGGACATGCTGACGGTGACTGTGCTAGCTTGTCAACTTTACATGAACCTAGACATATCTGGGAAGAAGGAATCTTAATTGAGAAAATGCCTTCCTAACACTGGCCTGTGAAGCAAGTCTGCCATGGGTTTTTCTTGATGACTGATGGGAAAGGGTCCAGACCACTTTGGATGGAGCCACCCCTGGGCAGGTGGTCCTGAGTTTCATTAAAAAAAAAAAAGCAGACTGAGCAACCATGAGAACCAAACCAGTAAGCGGCACTCCTCTATAACCTCTGCATCGGCTCCTGCTTCCGGGCTTCTGCCCTGCTTTGTGCCCTGACTTTCTATGATGATGAACTATGATATAGAAGTGTAATCAAATAAGCCCTTTCCTCCATGCAGGTAGATTGGGGGAGCAGCTCACAAAAATTGACACAGAGACTTCTTATTAATTATGAAAGCTCAGCCTATAGCTTGGGCTTGTCCCACGAGCTCTTAGAACTTAAATTAACCCATCTCTATTCCTCTACATGCTGCCATCTGGCTCCTGGCTTTCACCTCCTCCTGTATGTCTGCTCCCTCTGTGTCCAGCTGGTGACTCCGCCTTTCTTCCTCTCCGAGTCCTCTCTGTCCCCCTAACCTCTTCTAGCTAATGGCATTCAGCTCTTTATTAAACCAATCACAGTGGCACATGTTCACACGGTGTAAAGGAATATTCTCCAACACCTCCCCTAGATGCTCGTGGTCATTTGTGTTCTATCACAGCAACAGACACCCTAACTAAGACAGGGACCAAAGGAAGCGAGGCAGGAAACTAGACCACAGCTACCTCCATTCCTACCTCAGTGCCTCCTCCATTCCGCCTGTCTCTTTACTCTCCTGCCTCTCTCTGCAGCCCTCACGAGGTCAACACCTGACTTTGCTTCCCAGCAGCCCAAGATGGCCCAGGGGCCACCTGTGTGACCAGTTTCACAGGTTAGAAAGCTTCTGTTAAATTCCCCAGCCTGAGTCTGTTTCCTCTAAAGAGTCTACTGACCTAATGACTATCCAATTGCTGTCACCTAAATGAATGAGGGAGGACACTCTTATATTTTCGGTTGTAAGACTAGCCTTTAACAGCTGAGCTGTCTCTCCAGTCCAAGGGAGGATACATTTTTTAACATGACACATGGACTAGCAAGAGGGCTCAGCATACAAAGGCACTTGCAGCCAAGTCTGAAAACCAAAGTTGGATCCCCAGAACCCATCTGATTGAGAAGAAACCACTTTCATTTTTTTTTAATTTTTTCATTTATTCTACATACCAACCACAGTTTCTCCTCCCTCCTCTCTTCCTGTCCCCTCCCCCCACCTCCCATCAACCTCCCCCATCCATGTTCCTCATCCATTCAGAAAGTTGACTCCCATGGGCGTCAACAAAGCATGTCATATTACGTGATGCAGGACCAAGCTCCTCTCCCTGCCTCAAGGCTAGGCAAGGCATCCCTTCATGGGGAAGAATAAGCTCCAAAAAGCCAGTTCACATGCCAGGGACCCCTCCTAATCCCACTGCTAGGAGCCCCGCAAACAGACCAAGCTACACAACTGTCATCCATATGCAGAGGGCCTAGGTCCATCCCATGCTGGCTCCCTGGCTGTTGGCCTAAAGTCCGTGAACTCTGACAAGCTCAGGTCAGCTGTCTCTGTGGGTTTCCCCACTATGATCTTGACCCCCTTGCTCATATAATCCCTACTCCCTCTCATCTGGGCTCCCAGAGCTCAGTCCAGTGCTTGACTGTGGATCTCTGCATCTGCTTCCATCAGTTACTGGATGAAGGCTCTCTGTTAATAATAAGTTCCCATCCCCCCATCTCCTCCCCTCCATTATCACCACCCCCACTGTAATGCTTTTGTGGAGAGTTCCCCCAGCAGGCAGGGGACAGCAGCCAGTCCTGGGCAGGCGCACGAGACCATGCCGGCATGTCTCCATGTGGCTGCAGGTCCCCGCAGCATTCTAGCAGCTAGCCACCACTAGCCATGTGGTGGCTGAGGGAGGGTGAGAGACAAGACATAGACCATGCAGAGTAAAGTTGAACATTTATTAGGTGGGTTATTGAGGGGAAGGAAAAAGGAGAGAAGGGGGAGGGGGGAGAGAAAGAAAGGGAGGAGAGGTTGCCTCTCCGAGAGAGAGGGGACAGAGAGAGCAAGACTGAGGCTGGAAGCTGGAAAGGAGTGGGCATGGCTTGTCTCCAGTTTACCCAGGAGATCTTATCTATTTCCCCTTCCCATGGAAATCCATGTGTCCCTCTTAGGGTCCTCTTTGTTACCTAGCTTCACTGGGGCTGTGGATTGTAGCCTGGTTGTCCTTTGCTTTACATCCAATAGCCACTTATGAGTGAGTACATACCGTGTTTGTCTTTCTGGGTCTAGGTTACCTCACTCAGGATGCTCTGGATATCAGTATGGTGGTTTTTCAGAAAATTGGAAATCAATCTACCTCAAGACACAGCTATACTAATCTTGGGCATATACCCAAAGAATGCTCAATCATAACACAAGGACACTTGCTAACTGTGTTCACAGCAGCATTATTCGTAATAGCCAGAACCTAGAAACAGCCTAGATGCCCCTCAACTGAAGAACTGGATAAAGAAAATGTGATACATTTACACAATGGAGTACTACTCAGTGGTTTGAGAAAAATGACATTATGAAATTTGCAGGCAAATGGATGGAACTAAAAAAAAATCATCCTCAGAGAACTCATCTTCTATGCTGTCCTGTGACATCCATAATCATACACAAAATAAATCAATGTAATAGAATTTAATACTGTCCTTTTATGAAGTCTGTGAATTGAACAGAATGTACCTCAGCTATGGCCAGGGATCCTCAAGCTGTGACTTTGAACTAAGCTCCTACCCCCAAAACACTGAGAGCAACAAGACAACAGCTTGGGGCATCCATGCCCAGTAAAGTGCACCATCCCCTGAGGCTCCCGCAGCTGCTGGTGGCTTAGGAGAGAGGGAAGAATTCCTGAGAACCTGGAAACTTCCTTTGTGCTCTTTGACCTATTAAAATGTGACTTCCGCCTTAAAAGCACACTAAGGCTTCTACACAGTCTCTCATGATCGTGCATTCCTTCCTCTTCAGCATCAACCTCTTTGACCTCTCCTCACTCTCTGACACTGACCCCTGGCTGACCTTCGCAGGACCACTCGACACAGACGCAGAATCCAAACAAGGCCAGGAGGTATATGCACCCATCAAAACAAAAGTGTTTTTTCACTTCAGCAAAGTCTATAGATCTCTGGCAGTAAGAGGCCATTGTCATTGTAGGTCCCATTAATTAGTAGTTACTGTTTTCACTTGTCAGAACAAATGTGAAATTTAATGTCTCCTAACTAAACATAAATCAATAGCACAACCTTCTGTATGGCATTACTCCTAGCTTCCTCCATACACATCTCACTGAAGACTTATGACTGTTTGATATTCTTCTTCAAAGGAACTGTTTTCCTTATGCCATAAACTTTCACACCATAATATTAATTTTGTCCCCTATGACCGTGTAGCTCATCTTGAAAATGTATATGTGCCACACATACACACCAGCACATAGGGACACACACACATTCATCCTACTCCGAGAAGCTGACCAACACATACATGTAAGCATGCCCCCACCCAAAACCACCTTCCGTATATCAGTACAAGGTGTTGTGTCTACATACCTACAAATGGAAAGACAAAGTCAGAAAACAGCCATTAATTTCATGCTCCCAGAAAATATTACAAACCATGAATTCTTAATGGGAAAGGGGGATGGGGAATGAACAGTAGACACTGAAGTTTTGATGTAGGGCTCTCAGCTGAGTGTATGCACCAGAATCACTCAGAGGTGTGTCCAGCCCGCAGTCCTGGACCACTTATGACTGAGGACAGATGTGACCAAAGCCCAACACTAATCACAAACTTACAACAGTATGCATTTTTGCAAGGCTTTTTGTTTTGGTTTGGCTTTTGGCTTGGTTTTGTTCCATTTCTGTAGCCCTATATCGGTTGTTGGGTGTTCATTTTACAGATGACATCATGTCACAATATCAAAAGGCTGGACACGCCTACAAGGTTTGTTACATTCCAGATCACAGAGGCCCTAGGGTCCAACACTCTCTTCAGGCCTCTGTGGGCACTGCACTCGTGTACACATACCCACACACAGATACATACATACTTTGAAGAGAGAAACATACATATATGTGAATTTCTTAAGCTCAATCCAGAACTATAACTAAATATTAAAATAATAAATAAAAATCCTTCTAAATATTTTAAGAGCTAAAAAGAGAGAAACCAAAGCTGAGATTCAAGTAGGAGAAACAAAGTTGTTCAAAGTAAGAGAGCAATCCGGTACCCCAAGTTATCAGCTATCTCCTTGGATACCCTAACACAGCAACCTCCTTCTTCTCCTAAGAGAAACACTAGTGTTGCGTGGCTGAGGAGAAGAAGGCACAGACTTTCTCTCATTCGTGGGATGGGTGTGCCCTGCACTAGCCTGGTAACTACCCTGCTCTTTCTCTTCCCTTGTGCTAAGTTGTTGGTGCAGCCAGCTCACTCCTGTCCTGGAGAGTCATGGGCAAAGTTCACAACAGTGACGATGTCAACATGATTCTGAAAATAGCACAATGTGATGGTTTTTATATAAAATGTAAGAGACACAAACCTATAAATAACCATTCCAATTAACCTTCCTCTACCTTCCTTCTCTTTCAAATTGATCCATGCTCTCCCTGCTCCTGAAACCAATTACAATTGGCACTTGCTTTTCTTCAATGCACTTCTTCTTGTTTATGCTGTTTCTGCTGGTGTCTTATAACTCACTGCTGCAAATTCATGAGCCAGGCTGGTTTTTGTTTAACTGAATTTTACTTGCACTCTTTTAGTTCTGTTCAACAATTCATCCATCAGTCAATGATACTTAAAGGAAAAAAAATGTCCACAAAGACAGATTTGGAGTGAAGAGTCAGAATTGGACCAAGTCCAAGTTCAACTGTAAGATTTGAGCTAAAGTTTGTCTCTGGCAATCCTGCTATTCTCTCCAGCTCCTAGAACTGCCTCTATTCAGAATCCATTATCCTTCCCTGTCACCATGTGAATGATTATCTCCCTCTCTACATTATCATTTTATTGCCTCTCGGGTGCCTCATCCCCACCAGCATATGTGTATGTTCAAATATTCCACACCTTAAGATGTTTGTGATGCTCTCATTACCTGAGCATTACTGTGAGATCTTTTCCACGCCAGTATGACAGAGTTAATACTATCACCCTACATCTTCATGGCTAACATCTCAAAGACATAACAAACCTGCTTTCCTGCCAGATGTCCTGTAACACATCATCAACCAGTTAGTTAGTTAGTTAGTTAGCTAGCTAGCTAGTGAGTATTACCAGGAAGGAACTCTCAACACATCTACCAATGATATATGAATGTACATCAGAAGTCTTGACTACCCTTAAAAAAGACATAGATGACATTGCATGGTCTCATGCATTAACAGATACTAAGTCGATTTCAGCCAACTTGAGGCCCTGAAAAATGTGATCAAAAGATGACAGAACAAGAGTTGGGAGACCCTTTTGAACCTGCCTTTGAGCTCCTGAGTCAGCCCACCCTTGGAGCCCACACTACTCCAACATTCCTATGTGAGATTAGGTAGATCCTTACTGCCTGAGCCAGTCCAAGCCCGTGATTCTCCGTGGCTTACAGTCAAGGTCACATGGAAACAGCCTTTCAGATCCCATCTCCTTCCGCACACGTATCATTCACTAGCTCAAGCCATCGTGACATCTGCTCTCCCCAATATGGCAGCTCATCCTGTGTCAAGCTCCACCAAGGACAATTCTTTACCCTGACAGTCTGTCCCCAAGTCTCCCCCTTCTCACCTGAACTTAGCTCAAAGCAGGAACTCTTCAAAGTCGACTGCCCAGCCTGTCCAACCCAAGTCCTTTCCACGCGGCCACCCACTTGACTCTCTTCTGAGAATGTCCACTGCCTGGCTCACTTCCCACAGGCCTCTGCCATTTCACACTCTTGAGAACCCTGGCCCTCCTTGTTCCTTGTCAGTTTCCATATCTTGAGTACCTAGAAATATGAGGGATGCTTGACAAATGTTTGCTTAACAGACGAATTAACTGAACAGCTAACATATGCCCACTTTAAAATAAATTCACACTTGGTCCAAATGTGAGAACTTCAAGATGATTGACAGTCTATGGTGGAAGGGTATCGTCTTAACACACCCTTAAAAAGGCATCTCGCTGTGTAGGGAACCATATGTTGCATATGTTTATATATAGCACACTCAGAGTCTCAGAAAAACAGATCAAGCCAGGAGTCACCAAAACACCAAGGGAGAGAAGCCAACAGAGAGAAGTGAATCTGCACACCAAGCCACAGCAATGCCAAGAGCAATGGAAGCAAGAGACAGCTTTGCAAAGTCACAAGAACAGGAAAAATATCCTGTAGAGGAAAAAGCCCCAGGGGAGGAAGATTCATAATACCAAGACAAGACAAAGGATTATGCCAATGCATTCAAGTTTTTTATGATGGCGTTTGAGCTGGAGATAGTTGCATATGCCAGTAATCCTAGAACTTAAGGGACTTGAGGCAAAAGGACTATGGGAAGCTCAAGTCCAGGGTAATGTGAGTTCTAGGACATCCTGCACTACAGGGTAAGACCCTGTCTCAAATAAAAATGAATACATAAATGAATGAATTAATGAATAAAGAATGAATAACTAGGAGAGTCCTGTACACAAGGCATCCTAAAGAGAGGGCTGACATCTGGGCCCACATCCAGCACTTTAAGTTGTTCCACCCCAACATCTACCCCATCCATGAGCTGCTGGAATACATGGAGAAGCCAGTCCTGCAGAACCAGATGTCATTACTGAATAGGGCCAGTCCTACACCCACCAGCCAGCCCACAGCATGGAGCCACTGTGGCTCCAACCCTCACTGCTTGCCCTGCTGGGAGGCAGAGAGCATGGGACAGTGGTGCTGCCTGCAGGCTATGAGCACGAGGGTCAAGCTCAGCTAAGCCTTGGGGCGGCCAACAGAGAGGGCAGGAAGGTGTATGGCAGCCTGCAGCTCTCATGGAACCTGCCCTTAGACACCCTGCCAAGCCACAGGATCACCCTGACTCTTGGTAACAGCAGGCTATCCGAGACAAGTCTCCGTGACGGTCCAGTATTTGTGGTGTGTCAGACACCAGAAACCTTGAACCAGACCAACAACTCATTGCATGAATATTTGTATGTAAAGCTATTTGGGCAAATATATATATTGTGTGACACACTGCAGTTTCCAGTGCCATTATCATGACGAATATTAGATGAGATGAGAAAGATGGATAAATGCAATGATGTGTGCACTATGGTATGAGGAGGAACAGGAGACGCAAAGGCGGTGAAGGCAGGAGAGAAGGCTGTGGCCAACCGGAGAACCTGTCACTGCCAGTAGGCTGGGCAGGGTGGTACACAGCAGACTGGAGCTTGTGCAAACTCAGTCCCCGAACACACTGCCCAGGTGCGTGACTGCCCTGGCTCTGAGCAATGACGGAATATCCTGAGATGAAGAACAGATCATTTTCTGGATTGGACCTTCTTGAGAGACCACTATGGTCTGTGCTGCCCTTAAAGGCTATGTCGGTGTCTGCGGTTCCTGCTGCTGTCCCAGGCCATGTTGAAACCTAAAGTCCATGTGGATATCTGTGGTCTGGGCTGCCATTGGAGGCCATGTGGATGTCCGAGGCCCATGCTACCACCAGAGGCCAGGAGGACATCCATATTCTGTGCTACCATAGCAGGCCATATTAGTGTTCATGATCTGAGTTGCCACCTGAGAGTGGCCTGTACGGCTACCTGAGGTCATATTAATAGCTGTGATCTATGCTGCCATCAAGAGCCATCACCGAAGGTCACACAGATATACGTGGTCTGTGCTGATGCCATGTTGATATTCATGGGCCGTACTGCCTCCAGGGTCCATGTTGATGTGAGTGGTCCGTGCTGACACCTGAGGCCATGTTGATGTTCCTGGTCCATGCTGCCACTGTGAGCCCTGTCTGGGTCTATGGTCCCGCTGCAGATGGAGGTCTTGTTGATGTCCATGGGCCATGTTACCACTGGAGGCCATGGGGATGTCTGGCCTATGTTACCACCTGAATCCATGTTAATGTCCATGGGCTGGGCTGCCACCAGGAACCACACTGGGGTCTGTGGCCTGTGTTGCCCTGGTAGCCATGTTGATGTCCTTGACCTATGTTGCTGTCTAGGGCTATGATGGTGCAGTGGCAGAGGGCAGTGTCAATGTCCATGGTCTGTACTGCCACCAGAGACCATACTGAAGTCTGCGGCATGTGCTGAAGCTAGAGACTATATATATCTATCTATCATTTGGAAGACAAAGTTCTTGGCCTTTTGCCTGTTGGCCTCTGTGTACCTTATGAATTATTTTTCTCAAGAATCTGGAAGACATCTGCTTGAATTGTGAACCACAAGAAAGATGGTGCCCTTGTCGCCAGCTTCTGGTGGATGCAGGAGCCTAATTGGAGGGGCTCGTTGCTTTGAATTGCAAAACTATCTCCTGTTATCAAAAGATGTGGTTTTTCTATTTTCTGACTAAAGTTAAATAGTCATTGCAGGTGGCCACTTCTCCTTCCTGGTGAAGTATGAAAATGAAATATGAGTGACAGATGATAATATCCAGTCCTCTTATTGAAGATCAGATATTATCTTGAGAGACTGTTCGCACTGGACTATATCTGTTTGGCTATCTATGACTAAGCTGTCTTTCTGCTTCTGCAGTCTCTTGGTAAATTCTTATGGTACACAAAACATTCTGCCTTTAATTCTTAGTAATAAAAGACTTTTCCTTCAAGACTTTTCCTTCTCTTCACCCTTGGAAGGAAGATTTCTGGGTTGGAAGAAAACAATTGGTTTTAGTGTATTTCTCCAACAGCTTCCAGCCATTCTTTCCTTGCTCAATAACTAAAAATTAACAAATTCAAACTTTAAAATGTCTTCAAAGCACATTTTGCGGCAAATGCTTATGACAGGCTATGCCCACTGTCACTGGGCAAGTGAGAAACTTGAAATACACTTGGATTGGGAATTTTTGGCAATTCCTGGCAGCTGAGACTCTAGATCAATCTCTCTCTCCTCTCTCTCCCTCTCTGTCCCTCTCTCTCCCCCTCTCTCTCTCCTATCTCTTTCTCTTTCTCTCTCTCTCCCCCCCATAGGTGGTCACACATGTGTGTTTGTATGTGTGAGACCCAGAGGTCTATGTTGGGTGTTTTCCTCTGTCACTCTCCACCTTACGTTTTAAGACAGGATCTCTCAGTGAGCCTGAGTTCACTGATTACAGTAGACTGGCTCAGCAGTGAGCCAAGACTCCCTTTTCTCTGCCTCGCCGGCACTGGGATTATAAACAATTGCCTCCATTTAGACACAGGTGCTGGAGCCTGAACTCAGGTTCTCATGCTTGTATGGCAAGCTCCCAACCAACTAAACCATCTCTCCAGGCCCTGAAGCTGGCATTCCCAATGATGAGTTTATTATATTCTACTGAAATTTGGGAAAGTCTTTTTGTTTGATTCTAGATAAGTAAAGGTCAGAGTTGAACTTAAGTCAATTTTCTCCACTAATGGAGAAAAAAAATAAGTGATTTTTAAAAAACATTTTGGACTAGCATCTGGAAATGTTCATAAATGAAAAGATAGGTAGCACTTCATGTATTTTCATGTGTGTGCTTGGATGCTAACATCTGTGGTTCATATAACAAAACAGCCTCTGTGTCCTACTGAATCCATCATCTTAACTAAAACACAGCACTGCATTAGCATTTATAGAAACCATGGAAGCCATTTGGCAACACATCTCTCACCACAAACTACTTATAATCAGCCTTCGTCAGATATTTATTTGCTGGTAAAAATGATGTGTTTTCCCAAGAGAGAGAGAACTGGTGATCCCAAGAGCCACAACACACAGGCCACAGCAAGAACAAAGACGGCCATGTGGTGGAGGGTCATACCCTGTGTGTCACTCACTGAGAGCTACAGAAGATTCAATTCTCTGCTGTTGGTAACCAGCATGCTTTAGGAGTGCAGAGAGCTAAACAAGATTGTCAGAGATGTCACTGCACTTCAAAGGCAAAGAATGTGGACGACATGCAGTTTTTTGTCACAAGCCCTCTTGATATTCTCTGATCTCTCTTCAAGTTCTTAACCCATTTTATAGCAATATGGTTACCAGTTCTAAGATGTTTCTTGCTGTTGAGATGTAAGGAGTTTCTTGTGTGCTTTGGATATTAACTTCTTAGTGAGGGCATGGTTTGCCATTCCATAGCAAGCCAACTTCAATCAGGAATGATGGCTAGATGCTGTGAGAAGGAAGATCCTGAGGTGGTTACCATGAACTCAGGAGCAGGGAAAGGCCACCCATGGGCCATATACTTTGACTTCCCATCATCAAGCTCCTTTGGCACTGAATGTCCTGGGTAGACTCAATGACAAAGTATAGGACATCTGATCTACAAAAGAAAGCCCAGAATAGGAACTGTAAAGCAATTGCTGAACAAGCATGGAGACCTGAGTTCAGATTCCCAGGTTGTCTAGGCTGTTCATGTTTGTGTTTTTGCACTAGGATCTAGATATCTGGAATTAAGATGTTTGAGGTGTTTCTTGGTATAAAAATCTGGTCTTGTCTTTTTTGGGAGGATGGTCCAGTTTTTGGTTGCTGTTGCTCCCTTGAGATCCTAAGCAAGTGTGGTGGCTATGAGGTCCCTGATCGTGCTTATGAGAACCAGGGGTGACACAGATGAATGGAGCTGGGCTAGGAGGAAAGGCTAAGAGGGGCCATGGGAAAGAGCTAGGAGGCCCAGGGTCGGCACCAAGAGGCAGAGTCCCAGAGAGTGAAGGCTTAGTAAGAGGAGGGACCCCTGCAAGCAGCCTGCTAAATGACTAAAATTAAGTCTGGAGATACTGGAGAGACAGCTAAGCAGTTAAAAGCACTGACTGCTCTTCCAGAGGACCCAGGGTCAAT
This sequence comes from Ondatra zibethicus, assembly GCA_004026605.1. NCBI lineage: Eukaryota > Metazoa > Chordata > Mammalia > Rodentia > Cricetidae > Ondatra > Ondatra zibethicus. The sequence continues at coordinate 21,284 of PVIU01024396.1, forward strand.
TCTCAGCATCCACACGGCAGCTCACAACTGTGTGTAACTCCTATTCCAGGGGATCCGACAACGTCACACAGACATGCATGCAGGCAAAACACCAATGCGCACAAAATACAAATATATATATATAAACTATTTTTTTAAAAAATGAGTAAGTCTGAAAAGACTGTAATGGGAGACAGGAAGAATAGTGAAAATCACCCACCTCTATCCATCTCGATGTGGCCACTGAGAGTCCCTGGTTGAAAGCATTTCTGCCAATCAAAGGCTGACACAGAGGAGCAGAGATGGGCTAGGAGAGAAGGCTGAAAGGGTCATCAGGAAAGAGCTAATTTGGGTCCACACAGAGAGGTGGAATCCCCAGGGAATGGAGGTGCGGTAGGAGGAGGAGCTTCCACAGGCAAACTCCAGTAGGATGGAGAGTAGGTCTGGAGAAGCACTAATGGGAGGGCTGGGGGACCCTGGGACACACCAAGAGCCTTCCGTGGGCACTGTCAGGAATTTTCTCATCGCAGTGCAGAAAGTAGTGACCACACCCACAGACAGTCAATGTCCCTTAAAGGACCATTTCTTCTATGCTTTAACTTCAACCAGACCCTCAGTTGGGACCCCCATGGTTCCTCACTCATATTCCCAGATGGTCCAGAACATAAAGGAAATACGGTATTCTTGTAAACTTTCATGGCTGGGTTTCCTCTTGACTCTTAAGGCTGACAAGAATCAAGCATGCATGATATTCTGCTTGTGTTTTATAACCTGTGAAATGGAGTTTAGTGGCCAATACTGGAGACCTGGAGGAACCTCCTCCTTCCTGTGTCTGAGTTCACAAACTCTACAGTGGGACTTTCAGCTTAGAAACCATTTCTAAGTGTTATGATGAAAGAACTTCAGTTCATTGCATTTCTCTCCAGCCACACCCTGGGACCAGTCCAGGGATGCCATCTCATAAGCCCTTTGATGCTTTATACTTTACAATGTCCATTCTCCTCCAGGATTCTCTGAAACACAGCCCTATGGAGCTCTTATCATAATGCCCATAGGCAGAACATTCCAGAAGATGCACCAGAAGAAATTTTCTGATAGTTCACTATTTACAAAGGAATTTATTTCATATTTCATTTTCCTCAGTTTGTTAGGTTAACCCTATATCGGTCAGTACAAGCACTGTCATCAATACCCACCTAATATCAAGCATTGGGCATCCTCCTGGAAGATAAATGCTTTTAATATCTTATAACACATGCTTCCAACCAAGTTAGTTTTCTCCTTTTTATGAGGCCTTCTCCAGGTGGACAGATTTCACCAGGAACCTAACAAAAGGCAGACTTACAACATGGTATTCTCCTAGATACAGCAGACTGCAGTGTGGGGGCCTCTATCAGACCATGGCATCTTTACCTCAGAACATCAAACCTTCCTAAGCCCGACCAGCAAGGGTGGACTACAGGGAGTCTCAAAAGTCAACAGAGTCCAGCTCCGCTGACTTCCTCCCAGGGTTCAGTGAGGTTGCCACAACGTAATGTAGGGACTTAGAAAACTCCTAGTCTAAGAAGTACTGAATGAGTTCACACACGTGCTGTTCAAATCATGTTCTTGATTCTTCTGTGCTGCAAAGTTTCCAACACACACACACACACACACACACAACAAAGGCAATTCTCTGGTAATCCCAAGTACAGAATTTTGAATTTCTCAGGGTAAAAAAACAGGTAAGAGCTGTTCCAAGGACACTGTCTGCACCTTTAATGACCCCCAGGGAGGCATGGCTAGAAAGACACCCAGGCAACCCTAAGAGGTTAAAAAAAAACTGATTTAGGAGGCTTTAAATTCTAAGAAGGGAGATGGGAAGTTCATGCTACATTTCTAGGTTAAAATCCTGTATGATGGGGGCTGGAGAGATGGCTCAGTGGTTAAGAGCACTGACTGCTCTTCCAGAGGACCCGGGTTCAACTCCCAGCACCCACATGGCAGCTTATAGCTGTCTGAAGATCCAGTTGCAGGGGATCTGACACCTTTACACCAATGCACATAAAATAAAAGTTAGATAAACCATAAAAAATATTTTTTAAAAAATCCTGTATGATAAACCAAGGTAAGAGTAGGTATAGGGAGCTTAATAGTTTTTTTTTTAGGGTTAGAGCTGGGGGTCAACTGAGGTTAACACTTCCCCAAGTCAGCTGTGGGAGAATTTGGGATGCCCAGTCTCCTTATCAGGAAGGACTATGAATCAAACAAGCTCAGACATGTCATACCCCCTTGTCTCTGAAGGTCCCAAATGTGATCTATATGAAAGACTCCTTTCCTGACCACATGTCCTGACAATGGGAGATCATTGTTGGGAGCTGGATCCTAATCTTATCTCAGGGAACTGAGTAGGGATTAGAGTGTGGGAACCAAGGTTTTTGACTACGTGACTAAATTCTCTCACCGGAAGTTCCACAGAGTTGAGCAGAAGTCACTCAATGAGAAAAAGAACAAGGCAGGCTTTTAAGTGTCCACAGTCCTTGTGGGACAAATAGATCCAATTATGAAGCGTGTCCCTATATATATTCTATATATCAAGACTATATAGCTAAATGAAAAGTCATCTTCCTGACCACCCACAGATATATGTACCCATAAGTTTGAGATGTAATCATAAGATTACTTATACACATCACATGAGATTATATACTACAACACAGGTACTGGAGGAGACACCAGCTGCTTTAGCACAAGTGAGCAACAGTTTCCAAAGTCAATGGTCTTGCAGACCTTGCCTGGGCAGGGGTAACCTCTATCAGAGTGCTTTGGTGGGTTGACATCTGAACACTAGCTGTCACCTGTTGTAATTCTCATGGCCCCTGACAAAGGAAACGCGAAGATAACTAAATTGGTAAATGCTTTTGAACAGACTTTCAACACTTGTGTAAAAAACCAGGCATGGTGCCATATGCTTGTAATTATAGCAGGGGAAGGCAGACAGGAGACTCCCTAGGGTTTGCTGTGTGGCTAGTCTTAATCAGTGAAGGCCTCAAATCAGAAAATAAAGGGAAGAGCAACAGAAGACATTCATTGTCAACTCCTGATCTCTGCACACATGTACACACACACACACACACACACACACACACAGAAGGCAGTTACAAGATGTTAGTTCTTCAACAACTACTCACAGCCAGAAAGCCAATGGAGTCTTTGATCTCTCTCATCTTTCAGCCTCCCTTTGAAATCAAGAGACAAGGAAATAGCTTAGAAACCAGGACAGTCAAGAAAGTATTTCTTTTGTAGCATTTCTTTCTTTCTTTTTCTCACTCTTGTAGTCCATTAAAAGCAAACCCAGACCTTGCACTCCAGAATGAGGGGTTATACTGTGGGAAATTGATGGCTATTTACTACTGGGGCTGTGTGTTAAGAAGATGGTCCCTGACCCATGCACTCTGCACCTGTACATCATGAGAAGCAGAAAAGAAAACACTAATAAGATGTTTAATAACTCTAAATAGGTACTCAGGAGAAGCTATCTAATATGAGCATCATGAAAAAGCCACTAACAGAAATAACATCAAGGGCTTATGTGAAGGGTCACCGATGGTCTCTGTAATTTAAAGTGACAACTTTGGGAACAACAAAAGGAGCAGGAGACCCTGCCCCAAGGAAAAATAACAGCACAGGTCAGAAGCTGCCCAAGGGACAAAAACATATCATGGACAGGTTCAAGCAACAGCTCTGCAGGGTGGCCAGCAAGGTCACAAACACAAAGACACAAACAGAAGGATGCTATGAACTCCTTGTAAGACCCTCGGGCAAATGGCAGAGTCAGCATCAAGACAGCTAGATTGACCTGAACCAAGCGACTCAGTGTTTGTCACAACTGAACTCACTGCACAAGGTGACCAGGGTAGGACACAGTATTTAACTATTTATTTTTAAGGTAATTGGCCAATAGTTCTAGTCCTAAAGAAATACGACTGATCCTCTGAGGCTGATGGAAACCCACAGCTGGCTGGAACCCTCACGAGGAACCAAGGGCATGCCTCAGCACCTAAATGAGGAGAACATCTCACTCACAGGGATTGGCAAACTGGAGATGCATGGATTTCAAGTCCAGCTAACTGTGGGTATGCAGCCACACCCTCTGTCTACTAACCACTGGTGTCTGTCCCCACTGCAATGTCATGTGGAGGTGGGAGTCCTTGGCTCGCCTTCCATCTCACTGATAGTCTTTCTCCTTATCTCTCCACCTTTACTCCTGAAGGCTAATGTCCAGCCATGGTGCTAACTCCAGAGAAGGTCTGAGTCACTATCTAATACACAGTCCAGAGTCATGCTTCCTCAAGAGGCTCATCCAAGTTTTGTTGGGGAGTTTAGCAGAATTTTGTCATCATTGTTAGCATTATACTTTTGGAAGCAGACCAAACTATATCACAGGTGCCTAAAGAAAGAGCTATGAGAAGGCTGAGCAATTAGGAGCATATTCTGCCTTTCTAGAGGACCAGAGTTCAGTTCCCAGCACCCATGCCACCTGTAATTCCATCTCCAAGCTATCTAACGCCCTCTTCTGGCCTCCTCGGGTACTTGAACTCACATACACAGACATACGCACTCTTTATTGTTGAATCAGAATGTACCCATAGGCTCCCATATTTGAATACTTAGTCCCCAATTGGTGGCACTGTCTGGGGAGGTTTAGAAGGTGGAGTCTCGTTGAGGAAGTGTGCCACTGAGGACAGGCTTTCAGAGCTGGATGATTTGTGCCCCTTCCAGTTCACTACTCCAGCTTCAAGCTTACAGTAAAGGATGCGAGTTTCCCACCCAAGCTACCAACCCTCTTACAGGAACAAGACAAGGTTGTCCACTCTCTCCATATCTATTCAATATAGTTCTTGAGGTCCTAGCTAGAGCAATAAGACACCAAAGAGAGATCAAGGGGATACAAATTGGAAAAGAAGAAGTCAAACTCTCACTGTTTGCTGATGATATGATAGTTTACATAAGTGATCCCAAAAATTCTACCAAGGAACTTCTACAACTCATAAACACATTTAGCAAGGTAGCAGGATACAAGA
>PVIU01024397.1:0-26059 GCA_004026605.1 Ondatra zibethicus
ATGATCCGATAAGACACAGGTGGTTACTCCAATTTGTTTGTATCTGTGGATGTTTGCTTTGTTACCGAGTATGTGATCAATTTTCGAGAAGGTTCCATGAGATGCTGAGAAGAAGGTATATTCTTTCCTGTTTGGGTGGAATGTTCTATAGATGTCTATTAAGTCCATTTGATTCATTACATCTGTTAGTTCTCTTATTCCTCTGTTTCTGTCTGGTTGACCTGTCCATTGGTGAGAGAGGAGTTAACAATATTTTTTTCCTAGACATCTGCCTTCTTACCTACTTCAAGAAACAGATGCCTGGTGCATCTGGGGTGACAGTGAACAGGATGCTTTTCCAGCCACACCTCCTGCTGAGCATGAACCTGCCAACTTTTAGCTCTCCCCTGTCCCACGTTGTCCCATGACCACAGGAAGTAGCCAGAGTCTACACACTTTTTCCAAAGAGAGCCTAAAATGTTGGTCATAATTATCACCTCAACTTCCTGTCACCCCTATATCCAAAGAGTCTGGAATGTTAAGTCGGGAGCATAACCCAAGCCCCTGGCATCCATCCCAGCTACCTGGCCTGGAAGTTGCATTGTCCTGGACTCCAAATCCCAGCATGCAAGGTCCTGATCCCTCACCCAGAAAGGGTCAGGAACACTCCCACAGGGTATTTAAGTGGGCTCCCAGAGGAGAAACATGTGGTACTGAGTTTGCATGTGCTCCCTGCTTTCCTGTCTCCCCACCATGGGCTCAGCCACCTGAGAGCGTTGTATTTAATAAAACAATAGGCATTTTTAATTCGGTTTAATCTGACCTAATTGGATTTCTTTGTGCCGGCAGAACTGCCCAGGTTACGATTTTTTTCCTAACAGTTTGGTTTAGTTTGGTTTGGTTTTCAAACACAGGGTTACTCTGTAGCTTTGGATCCTGTCCAGGTACTCACTCTGTAGACCATACTGGCCTCAGAATCATGGAGATCTGCCTGCCACTGCATCCTGAGTGCTGTGATTAAAGGTGTGCGCCATCACCACACAACCACAATTCTCTTTTATTGTCTTTTGAATCTTAATGTGTATCATCCCCCACTGCATGAAACCAGAAGCCCTGGATTTCCAGTTTCATAGTTGGAAAGACGAACTGGACCTTTGACCTGTTACTTCCTGGATCATTTACAAATTAAGAAAAATGATGATGTGTTTCATACAGGGCATAAATCTCTTGAACTCCAGACAGGAGAGATGGTGCAGCTGTTAGAGAGGACCCGCGTTTGATTCCCAGCATTGTTGTGTAACAGTCTCCTCAAAGATGAAAACATCCCATCCTGCAGGGGACATAAGCAGGGAGGTACACGACAACAACGACAACAATGACGACAACAACAACGACAACAACAACATAGCTTCAAGAGCTCCCTGAACCTGACCTTAATCACTAGGCTCCTCCCTGACAGAGTAAGCAGAGCCCAGCTGCAGAGACGCACTCAGACCCGAAAAGCTGTCTGGAATAGGTTTGGAACAAAGGAGGAAACTGGAAAGGACACTCACCTGTTGAGCTGCCTGCAGCCTGCATAGTGTGCTCCAGGGTCCCAGCTTTGTAAGTTGTCCCCCATGCTGGGGTGGTCCTTGGTGGTACAATAGACTTTGTGTCATTCCTGCTCCTGAAAGTAACCCCATAAAACTCATTGATTCACCAGGCTGGGTTTTTGGCAATATATGTACTTTGGATTGCTATGGATTCCCTATCTGCAGGGAGTGGACTCCCCAGGGAAAGCTTTGTCACATATGAGCACCCACATACGGCTCACAGCTTGCTGTAACTCCCATTCTAGGGTATCTGATGCCCTTTCCTGGGTACCACATGGCAAAAGGTAGCACACAAATACACGCACATAGAATACCAATGCTTGCAAAGATAATTCATTGTTTTATTTATTTACTTTGTTTTTTTTTTTTTTTGAGTTAGGGTTTTCTGTGTGGGTTTGGAGACTGTCTCAGATTCACTCTGTGGATCAGGCTAGCCTCAAACTGGATTAAAGGCATGTGCCACTACTGCCCTGCAATAAAGATAAAACTTTTAAAAAAAGTTAAGGCTTGCTGGACAGTCAGGTGCAGACATTTAATAACAGAACTCAGGCCTATTTGAGTAGGAGAACATTCTGGTCTAAATACTGACTTAAGGCCCATCTAGGGTTACATAAAACCTATCTCAAACAAAACTCACTTTCTCTAACCCCTCCTAAAAGACTTGTCTACATGTGTGAACTCCTTGGCTTCTCCTTGTTCCTCCTTCCATCTGTCTCCGCATTCCACTGAAATTCATTTGGTCAGGACCAGTTCCAGCTTCTCTGATGTGCAGCTGTTACAGGTAGAAATGTTAGGGTTAAAACATTGAGCTTGAGAACACGGGGAAAATAAGGCTTACAGCTCAGTCTGAGATAGCCAAGCTGACAAGGTTGAAAGGATTGAGTTCTAGGGAAAACAGCAAAGCTGTTCACATCGAACTCTGGCAGGTTCTCATAGGATACCTTAACAAAATACAAAATAAGAGAGAAAAATGCAAATTAAAAGAAAATAGGAAATTTAGATTGCTCAAAATGTATCCCTTTTCCCAGAGCCAAAATGGATATTTGCTATATTATTATGTTACCTGTTACCTACTTCCCCCACCCACAGAAGGGTTTCTCCAGGCTGTCCTGAAACTCCCTCTGAAGACCAGACTGACCATGAACTCAGCATCCACCTACCTCCCAGTACATTTTTTTGTTTTGTTTTATTGCTTTGTTTTTAGTTTGTTTGTCAAGACAGGGTTTCTCTGTGCAGCTTTGGAGCCAGTCCTGAAACACATTCTGCAGACCCTTCTGGCCTCAAACTCACAGAAATCCCCTGACTTCTGAGTGCTGCACTACCCCAGCCCTGCTGCCTCCCAATACTTTCAAAAATTACTTTGAACTGGCAAGACACCTCAGTAGGTTGAAGGTGCTTGCTGCCAAGCCAGAAGCCTTGAGTTCCAGCGCCAGAGCCTACATGTTGGAAAAGAGCTTGTTCTTTTCCCGCCACACAGGTATCCAGATATCCAAAATAAATCAGTAAATGTAAAAATGTTTGGCATTTACCTGTATATATGTTGGACTGGCAGTCAGGGGGCATGACTTTTGGGAGTTAGTTCTCTCCTGCAACCTTACAGGATCAGAGATTGAACTCAAGTTATTAGACCTCTTTGTGTTGGGCCATCTTCCAGGTCCCATAACTTTTTATTTTTCAGACAAGTCATCACTATGTAGCCCAGTCTAGACAAAACTGTTCCTTTTTATCCATGTCCCTAGACATTCTTCTTTTAAATTTTTTTGCTTTATAAATAATACCATTCAAAATTTCCACTTCCTCCCCTCCTCCCATTTCCTTCCCCGTTCCTCTTGCCCCCTCCCCCTCCAGTCCTAAGACAGGGCAGGGTACCCTGCCCTGTGGGAAGTCCAAGGTCCTCCCTCTTCCATCCAGGCTTAGGAAGGTGTGCATCCAAACAGACTAGGATCTCAAAAAGCCAGTACATGCAGTAGAATCAAATCCCAGTCCCATTATCATTGGCTTATCAGTCAGTCCCCATTGTCAGCCACCTTCAGAGAGTCCGGTTTGATCACATGCTCATTCAGTTCCAGTCCAGCTGGACTTGGTGAGCTCCCATTAGATCAGTCACAACGTCTCAGTGGGTGGACGAACCCCTCACGGTCCTGACTTCCTTGCTCATTTTCTCCCTCCTTCTGCTCTTCAACTGGACCTTGGGAGCTCAGTACAGTGCTCCAATGTGGGTCTCTTTCTCTATCTCCATCCATCGCCGGATGAAGGTTCTATGGTGATATTCAAGATATTCATCAGTGTGGCTATGGGACAAGGCCAGTTCAGGCAACCTCTCCTCTACTGCCCAAGGACCTAGCTGCAACATATGGGCACAGGAGACCACTTCCTATGTATAACCCCAGTAGCACAGACAATAAGAGCAACAATGAATAAATGGGACCCCCTGAAACTGAGAAACTTCTGTAAAGCAAAGGACACTGTCATTAAGACAAAAAGGCAACCTACTAAATGGGAGAAGATCTTCTCCAACCCCGCATCAGACAAAGGCCTGATCTCCAAAATATATAAAGAACTCAAGAAACTAGACATTAAAATTCTGAATAACCCAATTAAAAAATGGGGTACTGAACTGAACAGAGAATTCTCAAAAGAAGTTCAAATGGCCAAAAGATACTTAAGGCCATGTTCAACTTCCTTAGCAATCAGGGAAATGCAAATCAAAACAACTTTGAGATACCATCTTACACCTGTCAGAATGGCTAAAATCAAAAACACCAATGATAACCTGTGCTGGAGAGGATGTGGAGTAAGACGAACACTCATCCATTGCTGGTGGGAATGCAAACTTGTGCAACCACTTTGGAAATCAGTGTGGTTCCTTAGGAAACTGGGAATCAACCTACCTCAGGATCCAGCAATTCCATTCTTGGAATATACCCAAGAGATGCCCAACCATACTACAAAAGCATTTGTTCAATTATGTCCATAGCAGCATTATTTGTAATAGCCAGAACCTGGAAGCAACCTAGATGCCCCTCAATGGAAGAATGGATAAAGAAAATGTGGCACATCTACACATTAGAGTACTACTCAGCGGTAAAAAACAATGACATCTTGAATTTTGCATGCAAATGGATGGAAATAGAAAACACTATCCTGAGTGAGATAACCCAGACCCAAAAGTATGAATATGGTATGTACTCACTCATTAGTGGATTCTAGCCATAAACAAAGGACATTGAGCCTATAGTTCACAGTCCTAGAGAAGCTAAATATTAAGGTGAACCCAAAGAAAAACATATATAGATCCTCCTGGAAATTGGAAACAGACAAGATTGCCAGGCAAAAGTTGGAAGCATGGGGGTGAGGGTGTGATGGGAGGAAGGGGAGATGGGGAGAGAGAAGGAAGAAGGGGAGGATTGGGGAGAGCTTGGGAGAGTGGGATGGTTGAGATGGAGGAAGGGCGGCTATGGGAGCAGGGAAGAAGATATCTTAATTAAGGGAGCCATTTTAGGGTTGGCAAGAGACTTGGCTCTAGAGGGGTTCCCAGGTGACATCCTTCTTTTGCTTCTTTACTTTTAAAACATTGGAGATAGGGGCTCACTTTGTATTCCTGGGTAGCCTAGAACCCTCCATGAAGGCATATCAAGAGATAAGTTGGTCTCACCCCCAAGTGCTAAAGGCACCCACTACCATGGTCTGTTCTTTCTTTCCATAGGGTCTCAGAAAGAGGAGGGGACGAAGAGAGCCTGGTGGGGAAGAAACTCAGGGCCTCAACTTTCAAGGAAGCACTTCACACACTCATGGCCCCAGACTGTTCAAATAGTGCATATCGACCCCCATCCACCCCAGAAGAAGGCAACATGAATGCACAGCTAGCTTGCTCAAGGGTCAGGAAGCTTGTTTGTATACTTGGTCTGACCTAGCCCAGAAACAGGTGCTGTGTCGGCTGGGTGAGTTGATCTGATGCAAGGTTGTCCTTGGTGAATGTTAGCATGTTCAAGCACATCTTTTTTTTTTGAGACAGGGTTTTCTGTAGCTTTGGAGCCTATCCTGGAACTCACTCTGTAGACCAGGCTGACCTCAAACTCACAAATATCTTCCTGTCTCTGTCTCCCAAGTGATGGAATTAAAGACTTACACGACCACCACCTGGCTATGTGTAGACCAGGCTGGCCTCAAACTCCTGACCCTCCTGCTTCTGACTCCATCAAATCCTACTGGTGTATGCCATCACAACCGACCTTTTTCTTTTTTTGAAACTTTTATTTTGTGAATTTCTCATGCTTCTTATAGCACTAAACTTCCCAGTCCTCTCAAATCTACTCTGCCCTTGTAACCTCCCACCCAAAACAAAATTCAAAAGAAACCACTAAAAAAGAAATATAACAAAAATTTTCAAAAACGATAATAAAACTCTTGTAAAGGCTATAATCTGGTCCACCGAGTCACATTTCCCCCCAAGCCCATCTTATATTAAGATAATGCTTCTCTATTCAAAATAGTATGAAGAAATAACTTGGGCCCTGAGTAGTGTCTCAATGCCTGTAAATCCCAGGAGTCAGAATAAGGGGCAGGAGGTGGCAACAAGTTCAGTCAGAACTACCAAAGCCAATCTTAAATCAAAATACAGCCCAAGTCATCCATGAGCCTCAGAGAGGACCCAGGGTCTTCACTTGCTGCCTTATGAGAGTTCAGTGTCACAGTGAGAACAGACTCTGGCCAAGTTGTTGACTTCCACATGCATCATGGATGTAACTGTAGACAGACAAGAACACAATAAGTAAATGTATTAATTTATAAAAAGGTCTTTATAGGCTAGAAAGTCCTGTATCAAAGGGGAGAAAGTTTTGTCTTTGAGACAGTGTCTCTGTGTGTTGCCCCTGGTTGTCTGGGAGACTGCATGTAGACCAAACTGGTTTCAAAAGAGATCTGCCTGCCTCTACCTCCCAAGTGATGGGATTAAAGATGTGTGCCAGGCTGGAGAGATTGGTTAGAGGTTATGAGTACTGGCTACTTTTTAAGAGGTCCTGAGTTCATTTTCCAGCAACCACATGGTGACTCACAACTCTCTATAGAGATCTGATGCCTTCTTCTGGTATGCAGGTGTACATGCAGACACAACAGTGTATACATTAAAAAAAAGATGTGCGTACAAAAGGCTGCTGTTGGGGATGTAGCATGGGGTCGGGAAACAAACGGCCACCATCTCCTGAACTTTAGAAAAATTCGTCAAAATTTAGTTATTACATGTAAGTTACTAGACATATCAATCCTTCCCTTTTCCTCTTGGTCCTAAATAGTCTTGCAAAATAGCAGCTTTTCTTTTTCTATTGTGCTGAGATTCACTAAATTTTTTTTTAATTCTAGACAGGGTCTCAAGTAGCCTAGACTCTCCACCAATTTGCTGCATTGCTGAAAATGACTTTTAGCTTTCGATCTGTCTCTACCCCCTGACCACTGGGGTGCTGGTTGGGGACTGATTAGTCCATGCTAGCAAGCAGTCTACCAGCATCATCTCCCATCCTGACCTGGTGTTCCCTAAGACTAAGAGGAGCCTTACAGAAGTGAAACAAGCCAAGGAGTCTGTCTCACAGTTTCTCTAACAGGTAATAGGCATTCCTCCCTGGGCCCATGTGGCTACTGCTGCATTCCTGTGGGACCCATGCTTAGCTCCAAATGCCCACACCAGAACCTCTTGCCATGAGGTGCAGATTCATGCCCACAGGGGTCATTGGCATCATCTGGGGCATCTGGTACTGCACTGACCTTTGGAAAATTTGTATATTGGCCATCTAGGTGCTGTGTCTGTTTCCTTCTGAATCTGCATTGCCATTTCTACTACTACAGTAGTAGAAATCCAGTCTTGCAGAGTGTCATGGTCCGATGGCAGCTCGGACCATAAATTATTTTTCTGGACTGGCGTGGAGGCCATAAAGGAATAAAGACATAACTCACATGGCTTTATCGGGAGAGACTTTTAGTGATCCCTCATGAAATCCTGAGTTTACACCCTAAAAAAAATTTCTTATTTTCCAAACAGCCTTTATACCAAAATGTAAACCGAGGGGATAAATCACTAGCATTCTGTTTCCTAGGTAACCAGGTGAATAGATTTGTCACTTTCACATCTACCTGTGCTTGGTATCATGTCTCCAGCTCTCTATGCTAACTCTGTCACATAGGCTGAATTAGAACCTCTTTTTGGGCATCCTCCAAATTACAAAGAAAAGAGCAAAACAACATCCTGAACTTTTGGTTAGGGTAGCGACAGCCTATCTGGAAGGCCATGTGACCACCCCGAATACTATGGCCTGAGAGTCTGCCATATCATATGAAAATATGGATTTACAGCAGGGTTGACCTTAACTTGTTTTTCCCCTCCAGGATTATGAGCTGTGTATCTGCAAACAGGAAACCAATGGTGGACACCTCCCCTGCAGACAGCATTTCGCCCTCTGCTGGTTCCACGCTAAGCACTGCCAAGAGAACAAATGTCCAGTGCTATTCTGCCTCACTATCAAGCAAAAGCTCTGAATGCCACAGAAGCAGCACTGTCTCCAGCAGGCTCGGATGCTCCACAGGAGGATGGCCAGCATGCAAAGGCTTGGATTGGCAAGACAGCAGCAGGGCCTGCCATCCCCAATTCCTACTACTCCAACCACTCCCCCTGCTCAGATACCCCAGCCCACTTCTCCCAACACCATGACACCCTACTGTCCCAGGACTCAAACTACCAACCCTGTGTCCCAGGGTAAGTCACACACCAACTGATCCACCAACCCCACCTCAGTCTGCTCAAGCCCTCCCCTTTAGGGCCTCCATATGCATAAGAAATGTAAAAAAAAATAAGAAAAACAGAATAGAGAAGTATTTTATAAAGGTTTATTTTGTTATCTTGCTCAGGATGGGAGCCAGAGGAATTGTGATTTAGAGACAATCATCCCTACCCGTGACCTTCATTCACACACGCTAACAATCATTTTGTTCCCAGTTCATATTTTTTGTAAGTGTCTTCCCCTCTAGGCAAGAGCAGCACACTTGAGACCATGAAGAATTGCTGTGTGTCAGAGCCGATCCAGCACAGACTAATAGACTATGATGTCAGAGAGGGTCAACTGCTGTGTTGCTCTGCTCCCCTTGGCCATCCGGGTTCAGAGTAGCATGCGCCTTTTTCAAACTTGACTTCTGCCAGCCTTTGAACAAGGAAGCACTCACAGGGCAGGTGTTCCTTGAAACTGCATGGCTGTAGGTTCTATGATCCAGAGGGCAGTGCGGCTGCAGGCAAGGAGACTCCAGAGGTTGTTGGGGATTTCAAGGTCAAAGTACACATGTTCACACCTGCCACAAAAACACATGACTCAAAACTATTCTTAATTTCTAATGAATATTTCTGCAGAAATAGAGCTACCTTTTAAATTCTGTAGAATTGAAGGCAAAGAACTCTGCAATCTTCCAAACTGAGCACAGCTATAAAATTTATATTCTGATTTCATGTGATTCTACAAGACAGTGAACACCATGGAGTACCGTCATGAACACACACAGATGAGAGCGAGTACAGAGATACTCGGTCATCCACTGTAATATTTGGGAATAATTTTTTAATGATTTATCATTTCAAGTAAAGATCTTGTTAAACCTCACTTCAGGACCTATTCCTCCATGCCTTAGATTCCCCATGGCCCAATGCTTCACTCTGGCTTACCTTGTTCGTTGCCTTCTGCCTCTGTTCAAATTTTTCCAGAGCTTTTTGCTTTGATCGAGAGTTGAACAAGTCTCCTCTTGACACTGAAAGACCTATATGTTGGAAGAGACATATAAATGACCATATCTGGGGATAATAGTAAAACACATGGGTTTCTAATATACCACCACACTGAGTATTAATAAGACATAAGACAAGATTCCAAATATACTTTAACTGCCATCTAGAGCAGGACTGTACGCTGTTACGCTTGCTGTGCCCTGTTTTATTCCTTGACTTCCCACATGGGCAGGTGTTTAACTTCATTTTTATTGTTTGTTTTGTTTTTATGAGACGGTTTTCGCTGTGAAACAGTTCTGGCTGTCCTGGAACTGAGCTCTCGCAGACCATGCTGACCTCAAAAACAAAAACACTGAGATCTGCATGCCTCTGTCTCCCGAGTGCTGGGATTAAAGGGGTGCGCCACCACCACCTGGCATATGTCTTTTTAAAATAAATATAAAATGCTGGGCGGTGGAAGCACACACCATTAATCCCAGCACTTGGGAGGCAGAGCAGGCAGATCTGAGTTTAAGGCCAGCCTATTCTACAGAGATTGTTCTAGAATAGTTAAGGCTACACAGAGAAACCCTATCAAAGAAATATAAACAAATAGAATTTTATATATATATACATACACATATTAACCTGAAAATTCATCTACGTCATCCAGGAGGCAGAGTACTATGGGAAACAACTTTAAACCCTTACTCGGTGGTAGACACATCATGTTCATTTGAGGCCCATCAGGTATACACAGCAAGTTTCAAGTCAGCCAGGACTACACAGTAGATTATCCCCCCTGCCCTGCTTTTTAAAAGGCAGGCTTTCTCTGTATTCCTGGCAGGCTTGGAAATCACTCAGAAATTGATCTACCTTGGCTTTCTGAGTACAGGGATTAAAGGCCTATGCCAACACTGGCCAAACTTCTCTTAAAGTGAGGAAAAGACCCCAGGTGGTGGGGCACATGCCTTTAATTCCAGAATTTGGGACAGAGGCAGGCAGATCTGTCAGGTTGAGGCCAGCCTGGTCCACAGAGGACCTACCAGGACAGGCTCCAAAGCAACAGAGAAATCTTGCTCAAAAAAAAAAAAAAATCCCTCTAAGGACTGGATGGCTAACTGCAAACTGTGGTTTGTATATGCCTCTGCCCACCAAGACCTCTCATATGGGGAGCTTGGGCACAGAGAAAACATCACAGAACAATGTCCACTGAATATTGTTCCCATACCACTATAAAGAAAAAATATGCCTGAGAGCGGAGCTCTATATAACACTACCATTAGGGGAGGCTAAAGAGATGGCTCACTGGTTAAGAGCATGCACTGCTCTTCCAGAAGACCCAGGTTCAATTCCAGCACCCATGTGGCAGCTCACAACTCTCTAACTTCACTTCCGGGGCATCCAACACCCTTACACAGACTTATGTGCAGGGAAAACACCAAATGCACATAAAATAATAAGTCTTAAAAATATAAAATTAATATTAACTTTATGTGAGCGTTGAAATATAAAAGCAATGTGGAACTAACCCAAGAACCTCAAAAGAACTTCCTGGGCAGAAGGCATTTAAGATCCATTCTTCCCTGTTAATATATGCACACCCAAATGATTTTAATGCAACAACTTTGTGACAAAGTCTCTGTGTAGCTCCGGCTGTTGGGAAACTGGCACTGAAGACCAGACTGGCCTTGAACACAGGTCACCTTCCTCTTCCTCACGAGCACTGGGAGTAAAGGCATGAGTCACCCCCACCTGGCTCAAAAACAAATTTAAGGCTGGCAGCTGTGGTACTCCTATTACTGTAGCCCATTGTCTCCAGCAAGTGTATTCAATGAACCTCTTTTCTGGCCAGGCAGTGGTGGCACACGCCTTTAATCCCAGCGCTTGGGAGGTAGAGGCAGGCAGATCTCCGAGTTTGAGGCCAGCTTGATCAACAAGAGCTAGTTCCAGACAGGGTCCAAAGCTATAAAGCAACCCTGTCTTGAAAAAAAAATCAAAAACAAAAAAACAAAAACAAATCAAAACAAACCTGTTCTTCCTAACAGAGAGGGAAAGCCAGACAAAAATTGAGACCCAGGCTGTCTCAAGGAGGGTTTGAGCAAGAAGCCACAGACAGAAACTGTATGGTGGAATGGACCACAGCTTACACTTAAGCTCGGATCTGAACTACTGATCCTCGGGTCATTTACCCTCTGAACCTCAGTCTTCTCACCGTGACAGAACGTGCTGGATCACAGAACGTGAGGTACAGATGTGATACTACTTTAAAAACCCAGGATTCAAATACCTCTACTGCTTCCTAGCTGTATAATCCACAGGAAGTCAACTCCCAGTGTCTCAGCTTCCACAAGACGAGGACAACAACACTTTATAACATTATTTTGGGAAGAAGGGATGACAAAAGTAAGCCATGAGAAGAGTGCTCCATGAACGTTGGCCAGTAGTACTGCGTGGAAAAGGGAAGAGACTTCAAATGTAAGGCGTGGTGGGCACCTGGCTTCCGTGTCATGGAAGACATGAAAGACAAGGTTTTGGAAACTGACACACTTGGTAGCAACCTCTTGCCCTTTGCAGCTGTGTCAACTTCCAGGGGAAAGCAACAGGCTCTTTTAAGCCCTCCCTAAAGATGGTTGTGCCTATCTATACTGGCAGACAGGCACGTGAACACCCCAGCATGGAGTAATAGAAGCGACAGGCCGCACGATTCCTAAAGCACAAGACCATGAAACCAGGAAGACAAAGAGGTGTCACAGTCTAAAGCCCCATTTCTATGGCCCTGGATGGGGAGTTGTTTCCTTTCTACCTTCTTTTAGCCTCGGAATACAAACGAACCCGAGTGCTCCTTATCTTAGTAATCCTGAGAACTCTCCATCCCAAGGCTTTGCTACAGTGCTGTTGGCACACCTCCAAGTGAGGCCTTTGGGGTCCCCTTTCCCGGCAGGGCTGAGTCCTTTCCCTCTTACCTCAGCATCCAGCTATATCTCCATGATGCCAAATTCAACTCCCTTGACTGCAACCAGGTGCAAGAAAGTATCACAGCTCAGACAGAAAGGGATCCTGGCAGTTGCAAGCCAAGGAATGATGGAAAAGTGTCCTGGCAGTCGGGGGCCAGGAAATACCCAGCATCGCATCTTGGGAGGAAGAGTATTCCAACAGTTGGGAGCCAAGGAATAGCTCAGGTCACAGTAAGTTGTAGCAGCTTACATCCCCGCTTTAGGGAAAGCCTGAACTGCCAGGGAGAGTTCTGCTCCTTGCCTGCAGCACAGCCCTCTGGACCAGAAGACACAGCCCCAGGCAGTGCCAAGGAACACCTGCCACGTGGAGCAATTAGTCGTTCAAATTCAGGTAGAAGTCAAGGCTGACAAAGAGGCACAAGCCACTCTGGATCCAGAAGGCCAAGGGGAGCAAAGCAACAACAGCTGAGATCTTCTCTGGATGCATTAGTGTATCGGTCTCTGCTGGATCTGCTCTGAAACACTGCAGGTCCTCCTTATCTCATCATCAAGCCGCTGCTCTTGCCCAGTGGGACCCTTACAGAAAACACCAGCTGAGGCCAAAATGATCCCCCAGCTTGTGTGCATGGAGGCCATGGAGAGGAATGATCTGACTGAAACAATTCCTCTGGCTACCAACCTGAGCAAATTAAACATAAGCCCTAAAAAAAGAAAAAAAGATGGTGCTCTATTTCGTTTCTTCTTCACTTTTTTTTTTTACAATTTTATTGCTGCAGGTGGAGGCCCTGCTAGGTAGGGTTGAGCACTCTAAGGTAGGGTTGATGGGTCACTTGGCCTGCTGCCTTACCCTAGGACACAGGGCCAGTAGTGCGAGTCCTGGGGTTGGAATAGCAGGAGTTGGGGAGGGCAGGTCCTGCTGCTGTTTGCCACCCCAGTTCCTTTCATGTTGGCAATCCTCCTGCACACCAATGAGCTTGTAGGAGCCGCTGCTGCACCCGTGGCTGTTGAAGTGATAGCACCGGGCAATCCTCCTGGCAGTACTTGGCGTGGTACCAGCAGAGGGAAAAACGCTGTCTGCAGATGAGGTGTCCACCATTGGTTTCCTGTTTGCAGCCTTTGGTGTCCTGCATCGTCCTCTTCATCTTCTGGCAGGAACACTTGACATGGAGGCACAGGCAGGCCTGCACCAGAGCCTGTATGCAGCATGGATGCTCAGGAGGTGAGAGTCTACTGGGCTCTGGGTGGCTGCTGCTTGCTGGTTGTTGCTCTCATCATCCAAGGCAAGACCTAGTTTCTCCATTTTGTGGTCATGGTATTTAGTGTTATAACAGGTGATACACAGGTCATAATCCTGGAGGGGAAAACCAAGATGAAGGTCAAGTCTGCAAGACTGAAATAATTCAAAAGCATTTTACATATTTTCCTGGGCTAGAAAATCTCCTTTTGTAAAAAGACAAAAGCATTCTCTTCAGCCCTGTCACTTCCCACAAAGGCAGGTGTTTTAACGTTGTCTTTTTTCCTGAGAAAGGTTTTCTGTGTAGCTGAACTAGGCTATCCTGGAACTAGCTCCTGCAGACCAGGCTGGCCTTGAAATAACTATGATCTGCCTGCATCTGCCTTCCGAGTGCTGGGATTAAATTCGTGCACTATCAACACCCATTTTCTTTAAGAGAAGTTTGGCCAATGGTGGCACGTGCCTTTAATCCCTGCACTCAGGAAGCCAAGGTAGGCTGATCACTGAGTTCAAGACCAACCTGGTCTACAGAGTGAGTTCCAGGTGAAAGGGATACACAGAGAAAGTCTGCCTTTAAAAAGGGTGTGGGATATCTACTGTGTAGTCTTGACTGGTTTGTATATGCTTCTGCCTACCAAAGACCTCTCTTATAGATAGCTGTGCACAGAGCAAATTTCAAAGTACAGTGTCTACTGAATAAACATCGTTTTCACACCACTATAAAGTCAAAACATGATGTCAGGGATCAGGGGCCTATACAATAATGTGGTGGAGGAAGGGCTGGAGAGATGGCCCAGTGGATAAGAGCACTGGTTGCTCTTCCAGAAGATCCAGTGTCAATTCCGGCACCTACATGGTTGTACACCAGTTAACTCCACTTTCAGAGAACAGGACACACACAGACCTACACGCAGGAAAAATAGCAATGCACATAAAATAAATAAATATTAAAACAGTAATATAAAACTTAAATTCCAATTTAATCATCTGAACATTAAATTTAAAAAATGTGGAACTACCACAAGCACCTCAAAAGAACTTCCTGGGCAGAAGGCATTTGAGATCCATTCTTCCCTGTTTAGTATATGCACACCCAAATGATTTTAATTCAACATCTTTCTTTTTGACACAGAGTCTCTGTGTAGCCTTGCTGTCCTGGAACTTACTCTGTAGATCAGACTGGCCTGGAACACAGATCCACCTGCTTCTGCCTTCTGAGTTCTGGAATTAAAGGCATGAACCACCACCACCTGGCTCAAAGATAAGTTTCAGGCTGGGAGCTGTTGTGCTCCTGTTATTGTCCCTTACAAGTGTATTCAATAAACCTATTTTCTTCCTGAAAGAGGGGGAGAGAAAGCCAGACATAATTGAGACCCAGACTGTCTCAAGGAGGATTTGAGTAAAATACCGAACAGTGAAAGCACAGAAAAACACAGGGTTCAAATACCTCCTCTAGTGTTCTTAGCTGTATAACCCACAGCGAGTCAACTCCCCTTGTTTCAGCTTCCACAGAACGAGGATGATACCATGCTAAAGTACTTTGGGAAGAAGGAATGATAAAAGCAAATCACTAAGAGTGCTACATAAATGCTGGCCATTATTACTGAGAGAGAGAGGGAGGGAGAAGGAGGGAGGAAGAGAGGGAGAAGGAGAGAGGGAGAGGGAGAAGGAGGGAGGGA
The DNA here is from genome assembly GCA_004026605.1 of Ondatra zibethicus. NCBI lineage: Eukaryota > Metazoa > Chordata > Mammalia > Rodentia > Cricetidae > Ondatra > Ondatra zibethicus. The sequence continues at coordinate 15,177 of PVIU01024397.1, forward strand.
GAGAGGGAGAAGGAGGGAGGGAGAGAGGGAGAAGGAGGGAGGGAGAGAGGGAGAAGGAGGGAGGGAGAGAGGGAGAAGGAGGGAGGGAGAGAGGGAGAAGGAGGGAGGGAGAGAGGGAGAAGGAGGGAGGGAGAGAGGGAGAAGGAGGGAGGGAGAGGGAGATAAGGAGACTGCAAATGTAAGGTGTGGTGGATAACCAGGTGCCATGCCACAGGCAAAACATAACAAGGCTTTGAAACTGACATCCTTAGTGGCAACCTCTTGCCCTTTGCAGCTCTGTCAATTTCCTGGGGAATACTGGGAGAAAGGCACAAGAACGGCCCAGTGTGGGGGACTAATCAACGTTATTTCCCTTTACTTCCTGCACAGAAGAGACAGACTGCACAATCCCTAAAGCACAGGACCAAGAAACCAAGAGGACAAAAACGTGGAGTCACAGTTTAGAGTCCCTTTTCCATGCCCCTGGATGGGAAGGCATTTCCTTCTCCTTCCACAGATCTGAGGCCACAGAATAAAAATAAACCTAGGTGGTCTCTGGTCCTGACTAAGCTCCTTTCCTCAGTTTACCAAGCCTGCATTCTCCACCCACAAGGCGTCACTAGAGTGGTGTTGCAGTGCACTTCTGAGTGAGGCCCTTTCCTTCTTACTGCAGTCCCCTGCTATTTCTCCATGATGCCAGATTCAATATCCTCAACCATCACCAGGTGCTGGGAGACATCACAGCTCGGATGGAAAGGGATCCTGGCAGTTGGGAGCCAAGGAATACTGAGTGTTACAGCTCAGGTGGAAGAGTATTCAGGTAGTCGGGCTCAGGGAGTAGCCTAGGTATCAGTAAGTTTAGCAGCTTACAGCCCTCCTCTAGGGAAATGTTCCCCCAGTGTAACAACTCTGCTCCAGTAGGAGAGGCTTCAACAGTGAAGTTCTTACCTTTTGGGTCCAGTGCTCCTAGTTTATCAGCTCTGCTCTGCTAGGGGAAGGTTTCCTCAGCTAAAGTGTTAGAGCCCTGCTCCACTCCTCTGTCTCCGGCTCCTCTCCTCTGGACAAAGAAAGTCTTCACCAAAACCTCATTCTAGAGACTTACTGGGAGGGAAGAATCCAGGAGAGCGCCTGCCCCCGCCAGGGTGGAAGAAGAGCAGCTGAAAGCTCATCAGGCACAGGGCTTATATAGGGTTTCCTTGGGGTGGAGTTTTTTTCCATGGAGAAGGTTTTCAGGGTGGGAATTGGTCAGATTTCAATCCCTTCCGCTTGGATTGGCTAAATTTCTCATCAGGGATTGGTTGGTTTCCCTGCACAGGGATTGGACGGTTTTCTGCTTAGCTGGTCAGGGGCAGATTTGGCTCTGATTACAGGGCCAAAGTGTGTTTCCTTCACTGGCCCTTTTTAACCTTTTGTCTCTACTGTTAAGGCCAGGGCATATTTCTTTCACTGACTCTCATTCTAGGGCCAATGTGTGTTTCTTTGGCACTGTTTTCAGAGTCAGGGTGTGTTTATTTTGTTCTAGATTAAGGGCTAAAGTATCTTTCACTGGCTCAAGTCTCTGAGAGAGGGTTTCTTTCACTGGCTCAGGTCTCTGAGTCAGGGTATGTTTCATTTACTGGCTCTGGATTCAGGGACAGCGTGGTTTTCTTTTGCTGGTCCCTTTACCCCACAATATTGCCCTATCCCCTCACCAAGAGTGTGCTCACTGACCACTGCACCTGAACTGGAGATCAATCATACCCTAGAAAATAGGAAAACCCAGTTCATGCTTGCCCAAGCCCTGCCTCCATTAAGGAGGCACTTAGTAGGGAGGCTTATGGGAGTTGTAGTTTTCTTTGGCATGCATGCGCAGTGGCATTGCCTTAGTAAAGCATAAAACTCCTGGAAGGTGCTTCTCTCATTGTCCTCACTATGTGAACTTGAAACCCTCCCCCGCACGGAGGATGGATGTGTTCAAGCACCAGGCAAACCTGTGCACCCTCCCCAGGTAGGAAGCAAAGGTGCTCTTCTACTTGGATGCTTAAAAGATATGCCTAGTCCCTTTGTCAACTCAGGCAGAAACTGTAATGTTCTTAATCCCTATGTATGCTATAATGTTCTGCTTGCCCAAAATTCTCAGAATCAGCCTGGTGAGATGGTTAGCATGGAAAGGAGCTTGACACACAAACTACCTGAGTGCTTCCTGCGTTCAAATCTCCAACCCAACTCACAAACATGGAAGGAGAGAAATGACTACATGAAGTTGTCCTGACCTCCACATGCACACCCCACAAACACACATGCACTAAATAAATAAATGTAATAAAAAAGGCAAGGACTGGATAAATGGTTCAGTGGTTACTGGCTGTTTTTCAGAGAACCTGGTTTTGATTCTCAGCACCCACAGCACAACTCACACGTGTTTGTGATTCCAGCTGTAGTGGCTTCTACTCTCTCTTCTGACCTCTGAGGATGCCACACACTAACTTTGAAGCTGGGAGGCGGGGAGGTTAAGAGGAGAGGGTGAGTGTAACACGTATATATGACCAGCGATGGTGACATAAGCCTTTAGTCCCTATATTTGGGAAGCAGAGTTATGCAGATCTCTGTGAGTTCAAGGCCAGCCTGGTCTACAGAAAGAGTTCCAGGATAGCCAAGGATACAATGAGAAACCCTGTCTTGAAAAAAAAAACCAAAAGCAAACACCTATATGTAGGAGCCAGCCATGATAAGTTAAATATGAACAGATCACCCAAAGGCAGTTCTTTACTTCCAACCATTATCCGCTGCCAGAGTAGGATTCAACCATTGATAAGTTTAATGGAGGCCTGAGTCTCAGGAGTTTATCCTGAAACCATATCTGGTTGTAGGAAGGACCAGGAACTGAGATTACCCAGGCACCACCCAGGAACAGACCATCCAAAGGAAATGCCTAACGTTCCAACCGTTGTAGATAGGATCACCTTCCAGCACACTCACCAGGACATCCCTAGACAAATGTCAGCCAACCATGGGTCTTGAACCTTAGGAACCCCTCACCCCCACCTTTACTACTATAAAAACCCAACTCTAACTGAACTTGGGGCTCTCCTTTTATTCCAATACGTTGGACATGAAGAGAAACTGAGTTTGCAAACATGCATAAAATCAAGGTTTTTTTGCTTTTACATACAGGTTTAGTCTCCTTGTTGCCTTTTGGGGGACTTTGCAGATTTGGCCATAACACTATACACATAAAAATTCTACTGATATATTTTCTAACCCTCAGGCTAGGGCAGACGACTCAGTCAGCAAAGAAATTCCAGCTAAAGCATTAGACCTGAGTTCCATCGCTGCACATAATGGAGTACGCCTGTAACCCCAGCACCGGGTAGCAGAGACAGGAGGACCTCCATGTCTTGCTGGCCAGATAGCATAGCTACAGGGAGTGGCAAGAGATTGAGGGAGACACCTGCAGTCAAGTTCTATCCAATTCGAGTACACACATGGAGTCCCCACAACTTCCTTCTACATCCTGGGTTTTCAGGGATTATTGCACAGCCTCACAAACATCTGAAATCCAGAGAAATGCAGTCTGCATCTTACTTCTCCCAGATCCCAACTCCCATCTCCCTCCCCTTGTTGTTGTTGCCCTTTATCTTTAAATTTGTATCTATGTATTTATGTGTATTAGAGTTTTGCCTTCATGTATGTCTGCACACACCGTTCATCCCAGCATTCGGGAGACTGAGGCAGGTGAATCTTTGAGTTCATGGCCAGGGTAGTCTACAGAGCGAGTTCCAGGACAGTCAGGGCTACACAGAGAAACCCTCTGATAAAGGAAAACAAAAACAAAAAATTTGTCAACTCCTTTTCCGTGAGGATCCCTGAGACCCAATGGGACAGAGGCTGTGTACTGTCCATTTGTGGTTGAGCCTTCCACTGACACTCATTCTTTGCAATGTGACCACTTGTGAGTTTCTGCAAACAGGATTGGATTTTACTGAGGGTTTTTGTTTTTCGGTCCGTCTGTTTGTTTTTTCAGGGTGTTGTTTCAGAGACTCATTATATATCCCTGGTTGGCCTGGACGTTTTTGTTTGAGGCAGTGGCTCTCACTGAACATGGAGATCACAAATTGATGAGTCTCTGTGGTCACCAGTCCCAGTGTTTGTCTGTGTCCACCTCCCAGTACCTGCATGACAGGGTGTGTTGTAGGACAGCTTTACAAGGATGCAGAGAATCCATCTCAGGTCCTCGCGTTTGCACTGAAAGGGTTGTATTCACTGAGCCATCATACTCACAGTGAATCTTCACCTTTAATCCACGCAAATGATTTTTTTTTCCATTTTTGCTTCTGAGCAAAACAAAGCAAAACAAAAAAACAAAATGAAACAACAGCAAAAATCCCAAACAACAAAATAATACCCCAAACCAAAAAAAAAAAAAAAAAAGAAAAAACAACAAGAACAAAACACCTGAAACAACTTAAAAGTAAAAACTAAAAACAGTCTGGAGAAATGGCTCAGAGGTCAAGAGCACTGACTGCCCTAGCAGAAGTCCTGAGGTCATTTCCCAGCACCCACATGGTGGCTCACAATCATCTGTAATGAGATTTGATGCCCTCTTATGACATGCAGGCAGAACACTGTATGTCTTTCAAAAATAAAGAAAGAAAGCCTGGTGGTCGTGACATATGCCTTTAATCCTGACACAGGGGAGACAGAGGCAGGTAGCTCTTTGTGAGTTTGAGGCCAGCCTGGTCTACAAAGTGAGTTCCAAGACAACCATGCCTAGAGAGAGAAACCCTGTCTCAAAAAACTAAAAAGTAAATAAATAAATAGATAGATAAACAAAACTTTAAAAGAAAAAATTTTAAAAAGTAAAAAAATCTCCTAGTAGTTTCTCTTTGGATGTCAAACTCCTCAAGACTGAGTGACTTGGCCTGTGTTCTTTCCAGTGTTTATGCCTCTGCTAGACCCATCTCCTCTCTTCTCTTCTTGGACACTGGGCTTGAGTTGACTTGTGAGGTGAGAAGCAGAGCTTCATCCTGGGTGACCCTGCTTTTCTCCTGATCCACCTTCAGTTTGCTCTACACACAGCAGCCAGAGAGTGATCTCTGTTTCAGTTCTGAGATTCTATCTTCTGTAACCAGCCTGTCTGAAACTCATTACATAGCAGAGGGTAAACTTGAACAGCTGATCCTCCTGCCTCTATCTTGGCAGTGCTAGGGCTACAGGTGTGTATACTATGCCCGGCTGAGAGTGAATTCAAGAAGGTATCGCTCTATGGAAACAGTGTGCCATCCAGTGCTTTAGGGATTGTGTGGCCTCTCGCTTCCACGTGGGAAGTAAAGGGAAATATAAGTTGACTCTTACTCCATGGCACTGGTCACTTGTGGAAAGGGATAGAGAGAGCAGACGTGGCAGGAATGAGGACCCGGTTCATACTGGGTACTGAGGAGGATGGGAAGCAGGCAGGATGGCCAGCACAGTCAGGGAAGATAGAGGCCTGATTTAAGGAAAATCCAAGGACTGTCCCAGACGTTGTAAGGCCTGTAAATGGCAGGTCAGGGTCAACTCAAGGTTACTTTGTTTACAGCTCTTGGCATATGGGATGGCTACCAAGGCCTCTGCTTTCCCTGCCACTATTGTAAAGTCTAAACCCAAAGGTCAGGCTCAGCCCATAACCTAATGTCCTCTGAACATTTAAGATATGAGAAGGTGTGACCCTGAAGCAGCTAGGGCTACAGGAGATTTTCAGGCCTGTGTTCTCTGAGCCATGAGATTTTGTAGTTCAAATTTGAATTTGAAAAGGAAAGTTTTGGTGAAAGGTGGGGGCCCAACAGCTCATTGAGAAGTGGAAAGGAGTGGTGTTCTCTGTTTGTTTTTTATCTCCACAGAACCATGTGATCCCAGAGAGGTCATCAATGCAGGCTGAGTCAGGTCTTCAGTACTGTCTGAGTGTGAGTCTGGGTCCTGGGGAGGTGTCCAGGGCTGGCTCAGTGATGGCAGCATGCAGGAAAGACAGGATAGCTGAGGGTGAAGACAAAGTTCCAGTCCTTCCTTTGTGTGGGGAACACTTGCCTGAAATAAGTCATAAACTCCCAAGGTCTGAGCTGATGGATTCCTAACCAGATAAAGGGAAAAACTAATGTTTGTTCTCTGGCCATAACTCACGGTCTTGTAGAAATTGAGAGCAACATCCCACAGGACACACAGCATCACAGATCCTTCAGTGATTCTCTCAGGAACACTGGAGCAAGAGGAAGGGGACAAGGTCCCTTAGATCTGTGACCTTGAGGAACTTTCATAGGCATCCTCTGAGACTTCTAGATCTTTCCTCTTTGGTCTATGTAAAGAGGTGTGATCGTGCAGGAAATGCAGTCACAAGGCCTCTTAACCCCTCATCTGCCCTTGGCATGAGCTGCTGTGGAGACCTTTGACCTTCATCCATCTCCCAACTCTGCTGAGCTTTGACTTCCATAGAGCTCTCATGGCATGGACCCACCTGCTTCTTTCTGATGACCTCTGAACCAGGCCTGAGGATATCCCATAGTCATTGTGCCAGGCCATTTGTCCTTTGGACTTGGTCTTACCTTTGACTTCATTCTTACAATCCATGGAGCATCAACATCATTTGGGTGTTATTTTCCATCTGAGGTCTTGGTTGCTAACATATGACATTGAATGTCTATATATTATGCATGAAAACCAAGGTGGGGGAGAGACGGCTCACAGTTTAAGAGCACTGGCTGCTCTTCCAGAGGTCCTGAGTTCAATTCCCAGCAACCACATGGTGGCTCACAACTATCTATAGTGAGAACTGGTGCCCTCTTCTGTCCTGCAGGCATACATGCAGGCAGGACGCTGTGTACATAAATAACTCATAAAAAAACAAGGTGGGAAGTTAGGTATTGTAGGTATTCTGAGGTCAAGATTCAGAGGACGGTCAATGGCCACGGCAGTTCACATTGTTTCACGGGGTTTACATCTCCGTAGAGCTGCCCTCCTTAAGTCTTTTCAGGTGTCTCCATAGCCCATTATGGTTAGAAGAGGTTTGCCTGTCACAGGCCCCAGGAATAGGCAAACTTGGCATTAAGCTATTGGATGAGAGCAGGAAAGGGGTACCCTATACTATGGCTTTTGCATTGGGTCTTTACACTGGGGCAGTCTGCTTCCACCAAGGACCATCAGTCCTTCCCTGACACAGTCTGAGACCTGGGTTATCCTCACCCCCAGCACTGGATCTCACACATCCTCCAAAGTTCTCACACTCAGCTCCCACAGTAACCCCCACACCTCACAGCATATCTGCTCAATGTCACCAATGTATTCCCAGAGTAATAGCCACCTTTTCTTGTCCATCCACAGACCTCATCTTATCTCAATGTCTCCTCCCTTTCATGAGTCAGGAACTGCCTAATTGGGTTTATACTATACTGAGCAGTGTGTGTTGGGAAGCAGGATGGTGTTTAGCAGGGACTGACGACTTAGTGTATCTGGTGTTGTAACTGAGGGTTGCATAGGGCTGTGAAAAACCTACCATTGTATGAAGGTACTCTCGAGGGGGAGGCAGTAGACATGAGTTCTAAATATCAAGACCACTTCGACCTTATCTCCCACAAAACCTGCTATATCCAGCCTTGCTCCAGTCAGTTTCCCTGCTTCTCAAGCCCTAGATGCACCGCTTAATATCAGGCCCCACTGAACACCCAATCACCCCACTTCACTTCTGCCATTTTAACACACTTCCAAAATACACCGCATCTTCACTTCACAGTCACTGCAGGTGAAGGCAGTGAGCGCACCCTGGATTGCACCAGAACAAGCAGAGGTGCATGTGCACGCGTGCACACACACACACACACACACACACACACACACACACACACACACACACAGTCACAGGCATATATACATACCCACCGGTACAAACACAGGCACACTGTTTCTTATGACGTGATCATCATCACCCCTGCACAACATACACTGCCATTGATCAGACATGCTGGACACCTCCTGGTATTCTACATAGAGTGTTATGTGTCAGGTCATGTTGGACCTAGACAGCTCCTAACTGCTGCCATCCAAAGTACAATGCTGCATTCATAAGACACTGCAGAGCATCCCCCTGATGTGCCCACATAAAATCCTCCCAACGCTAGGGACTGCCCCCTCTTCAGGCCTTACTAGATACACTCCGGAATCCTGCTACCTAACCCAACCATACTCTTCTTGTTTTCATGCCGCCTGGACACTTCATCCCCTGCCCAGATTGCCTGAATCACACTCCTTGGTTTCAGGCCTCGCTGGACACCCACCTGAGCCCTTGTGCACTAGTGTGTATAGTACACATCTGGACCCTGCAGTCCTGAGCCTCAGAGTGTGCCTTATATCAGGCACTGCTCTGTAAGTTCCTCTTCCTACACCTGTGTTACTGCCTCAATGCAGTGCTAATTTTCAGCCATGCTCACACCCCCTGCCACTGTCTAGTAGTGTATGCGGGCAGCAGAGCAGTGAGGTGCTGGGTAAGGGCTGATGCCTAGCATTCTATGCATGACTGTGTCTGCACAGGCATTGCAATAAAGTCCTGATACCTAGAAGATTGTATATGGAAGTGGTATGTGTGTCCAGCTGATCATGAAAAATGACATGTTTGCTGGCCAGCCGAGTATACTGGGGATAAGTGTGTACTTCTAGCCTGGGCTTACACATAACCTGTCATGTGTCTTGGAGGAGTGGTGTCCAGGTTAACATTATACACAGCACCCTATGTGTCCCTGTGGTTTAGGTAATATTTACCCCACCCAGCGTGGCTGGTATCTAGCAGTAGAGCCTGGTACTCAGCTCTTTATGGAGCAGATGGAGGAACCCATCATATCCTGATGTCTAGCAGTGGGATATGGAATTAGATGAGGATGCTCTTGACTATCTCGTGATCCTTCTAAGTTCTGCCTTCTCTTGAATTCATCGATGAGACCCCATGAGGAAAGAAATGGGGCGGCCCAGGAAAACTCCAGCTTTGATCCTTGATAACAGGGATACACTAAGACATTTCTGAGTTAGTGTCCTGCCACCTGGGAAGAAATGATTTCTGTGTGCCCTTGTGCCCTCTTCTTGCCTTGGGGAGTACCAGGTCCTTGAGGGGGCACAGCACACATCTGGCCTTCATGTGCAGGGAACAAGGGCTTCTTTCTGGGGCTAGGGTAAGGACAGCCCTGTGATTCTGTGGAATGGTCAGTAAGCAGGGAAGTGGTTTTCCTGTCCTTTTCTGTTTGGTGTTATGGTATGCCTCTTGTCTGGATGTATATCTCTTTCCCTAGTCTGTGGAAATTTTCCTCTATGTTTTTTCTTGAACATATTTTCCATATTTTGTCAAAAAGTATTCTTCTCATTCTGCTATTCCCATAATTCATATTTGAATATTTTCATGATTTCCAAAGAACTCACATGTTCCCTTCATGCTGAAAAATTTAAAATTATCAAAACCTTTTTATTTTAATGACTAACTTTCCCTTGTACCTCAGTTTGCCATATATTTTTGAGACTTTTCACTGTGCTTTTAGACATATGTATTTTTCAATTCTAGGATTATTTAATTCTCTAGTTTCAAGTTTTTTCTTATGTCTCTATTAAGTTCTGTTTTCAAATTTTGGATTTCTTCCTTATTTAATTTTTTGTTTTTTTAAATTAATTCAGGAAATTATTTGTAGCCCAAAATTATTTCTACCCTCATAAATTCATTGATGAATTTATATGAACATATTCAAAATCATTCTTTTGTATACTCTATCTTGGATTTTATTACGTCACTCTTACTGGTTGCCACTAATATGGAAATGGGCATTCAGGGGGAGCTCTGTTGTTCTGGGTTTTTCATGTAACTTTTGTTTTTCCAGTGAGGCTTGCTCACCTGGATTTAGTTTGTTGATTTAGTGCTTTTGATACTTTTGTGTTCAGGGAGTGTTTGGATTGGTGTTTGATATTCCTTGTTTGGTTGTGCTTGTCTTATCTGTGTTTTTCCTGAGCTCAGGTGTGGAGACACATGGAGCTGGCTGGACTGTAGATGGGAAAGATGACTGGTGCTGGATGAGCTAGGAGTGCTGCCCCCTCTGAGCTCACAAACCAGGCTCCAGGAATAGTGATGGGATGTGTGCTGGGGCACAGTTCAAAATGTCCCACACCCTCTGATCCCATGAGCCAGGTTTTGTGCATTACAATGGTTGTGTGCTGGTCCCTATGTGTTCACATACATTCTGACCTCATGACCCACTTTGCACACAATGCCACCAAGCACACCAAGGCTTTGATCTAGGAGGTGAACCATCCATGATGTTGCCACAGTTCCGCCAGCCTGCTACACTGATGTTCCTGCAATCACTGCTGCTGCTCACATGTCCCCTGTTTAACTGTCTCAAGTCAGATAAATGCACTCTTCTGTTTGTATTCTCTGATGAGTCTTCAACATAATAAAAAGGAATTCAGGTTCATTCCCTAGCTCTATATACATCTTTGGGCATATTTATTTTGTCATAGTTGTTGTGTCTGCCCTCATTTAGTGTGTTTTCTGAAAACCATCTGCTTAAGATACTTTCTATAATTAACTTCACGAGAATTAACCTTATTCATACAAGTCTATTTTGCTAGGCCTTGAATTTGTTTTCTCCATGCATCTATCCACTCTTAAAACTGCTATTTGTTCCTATAGTGTTATAGTATATACCTGTGTCCCAGCAGGAGGCAGGACGGCCCCATGATTGAGAATAAGTCCTAGGATACAGTCCTAGTATACTATCTATTGCTGATAGAAATCTTGACAAAACCCACTGGTGGGGAAGGTTTTATTTGAGCTCATGTCCTGCTCAAAGTCCATCATTAGGGAAGTTAGGGTAGAAACTCAGTCAGGAGCACATGACAGATGTTTACCAGCTCGCAATTCATGGCTG
>PVIU01024398.1:0-25628 GCA_004026605.1 Ondatra zibethicus
AATTCTCAAAGTTAATGATTCAGGTCTTAAACACCATTTTCTTCCTAATTAATGTGGAAAAAAGTAAAGATCTCATAGGACAACATTCCACACTTAGTGAACCACACTATTTTTATATTTTATTCTAAATATCTAGTGATAATATTAAAAAATACATAGCTACCACTCTAAATAATTAATTAGCTTAAGAATCCATAAAACAAATTAGATTTCTAAGTCTATATACACCACAAGTTGTGTTGCATGCTTATATTTAAAAGTTTGAATGAAACCTATATTAAGAATGCTTGTAATGATCATCTTTTTCTTTTAACTGAAGTTGAAACGTAAATAGGAAAGATGGGAGTCTCTATTTATAAATCCATACATTTTGATATCAAAATATGCAGCTGTCATAGAAATGTTCTTTTTAGAAATAATATTTTTCTAGAGGCCAATTCTTGTTCCACAAGTCCCCCTACATCATGGCAGAAAATTTCAAAGCCATTTCCAAGATGAATATAGGTTTCCTGAGTTATAAGAAAGAATAGCATTCATAGGCATTTTAGTTATTTGTAGTGTAATATGCAGCTTTAATTCCAGAGCATTGAGGACTCACCAACACCAAGATCCATCATTTCTTTCTTTGTTGTTCTTAATTTTTTTCCATACAATCTGTCATGATTATGATTCCACCTCCCCAAACATCTCAAAGATCTATGCCACCTCCCCATCCACCCAAATCCACATCCGTTCTTGTTCTGATTCTCATTAAAAACAAACAGATGGGGCTAGAGAAATGGTTCAGTGGTTAAGAACACTGGCTGTTCTTCCAGAGGACCTGAGTTCAATTCCCAGCACCCACATGGCAGCTTACAACTGTCCGTAACTCCAGTTCAGGAGATCTGCCATCATCACACAGACATGCATGCAGGCTAAACACTAATCCATATAGAATAAAGATAAATAATTTAAAAAAACTAACAGGTATCTATAAAAAGACAAAAGAGCTAAATAAGATAAAATAGAAGTAAACATATCTGATTAGGACAAAAGCAACATGAAGAAAATGCAAAAGAAAAACATATAGACATAGAGGCCCATTCATTGGAACACACAGAAATCCCCTAAAATCACAAGATTGGTACTTATTATATATATAAGCAGAAGATCTATTGGAAAAGAGGAAGAAGGAGGAGAAAGAGGAAGAAAAGAAGGAGAGGAGTAGGGGAAGAATTAAAAAAGAGGAAGAGAGGAGAAGGAGGATCCTTATGAGATGAAAATAGCTACAAAAAAATCCCATTCAGTTCAGTTTGTGTTGGCTATCTATTCCTGAGCATGAGGTCTGGCCTTAAAAGTGGTTTGTATACCCAGAGAGACTCTGTTAGAGAAAACAAATTTTTCATCATTACTAGATGAAATATAAATTTAGATTAACATATTTTCTAACTTGGGGTTTAATAGCATCTCCATTTTTAAGGGCATTTGAACAGAAACCCACTGAAATAATGCATCACTCAATTTTGCCTACAAAATGTTAAACTGTTAGTTTGTTTAAAAATATCTTATTGGCAAAGACACAAAAGGTGCATATAGGAAGTAATAACTGTAGGTTTTTTTTCAAGATTTATTTATTATGTACACAGTGTTCTGCCTGTATGACAAAAGAGGGCACCAGATTTCTTTACAGATGGTTATAAGCCACCATGTGGTTGCTGGAAATTGAACTTAGGACCTCTGGAAGAAAAGTCATGGTACTTAACTTCTGAGTCATCTCTCCAGCCCAATATTTGTGGGTTTTAAGGTAACGTGATGAATCAGCTGTGGTAAAAATGAAAAAGAACCTTACATTTCTGAATATAAAGGAGAGAATATTATGTTAGATATATTCTGTTATGTTACAGTCAGGGAGTAGTCTGAAGAGAGAACTTCACGACTGTTTTTATTTGCAATTTTAAGTCTTTTTATCAATTTTATCACAATTTATCACTTCCCAAGTGATATCTAACATTTTAAACACAGTTTTGGTAATAAGGAAATGTTTTCATCTAGTAGTTTCTTTAAAAAAAACTCACTATCATTTTACTTATATTTGTGGGCAGATGAGTTGGCTTATTAGATGTGTTAGGAAAGTCAAACTGTCCCTGTTTAAGTTTTTACAGCAAGCATTTTAACTAATTTTCAAGAGTTAACAATTATGATCACTTCTTCCATTTAAGATACAGCACAGTGGCAATATTAAACTAATTATTCTCTATATGTGTTGCTTATTGATAATACAGTGATGAATAAAGCTTCATGAATAAGAAGTTATCATAGTATGATATGTAATTGTTATACTTTCACTAGACTGTTCCAGCTTTTAAATGTATGGCAAATACTTATTTGAGGACTCTTCATCCCTTCATCCTTCTGTTAAGTACTAGACAAATAATTGTGGGAGATGGGATATAAAACAAAACGCTGAGTAACACTGTAGGTTTGCCTTTACAAATGTGTCAACAGAGGGTGGCCTTCATGTATGAGATTGTGTTATTGTACATATTACCAAAAGTGGCAGCCCCATATGTGTGAAGTAATTCCATTAGTATGTTCTACTTTTGAGGGATTATTTTGTATAAACGAAATTGCTTTAACAAGGAAGTTCATGGCAAGTAAAAGTAACTCAAGAAAAGCTCACATGTGGCAAGAAAGAGCCGCATCCCCTGTTGTAAAGGACACTTATCAGGTATCTGTATAAAGAAGCCTGTTTGGTAGATGCTAGAATGTCCTGATGAGCCAGAGGAAGACATGAGTGAAGTGTTAAGATGAAGTCTCCTAACAATCATAGACATAGAAGGACTTGGGCCATGTCAAGTCAGTAAACTAGTGGGTACCACTGCAAGATAAAACATAGGCTTAGCTCAAGCAACATGGAAAGTTTGTTTCTGAAACTATTTAACACCATTTTATCTAAAATATTTCACTGTTTATAAAATTTGAGAAGAGTGATATGGATATATGAGTGGTTCAGTCAATTCATATATACTAAAACACATACCACTTTATTCAACTTATATTTTGATTATAACATTTTTATTACTTGCTTTTCTAAAAATTCATCAGACCACTGTAATTTATATTTTTAGCAACTTTATTTTCATTTGAGGTAATTACTTGGGCTACATCACTACTCTTTGAAAGTGTTTGATAAACATTTTTTAAGGTGTTTATTTTACCACGGAACTTTAAGGCCAATATAACATTTTTAGAGCTACAAACTTCAGTTTCAGACTGCAATATTGCTGTGAACTTCTGATAAATAGCTTTTTATTACATGAGCTGTTAATAAACACATAAATGCAGAGCATTATTTATTCTAAAATAATTTCATCTTTTATCACTGTGAAATCCATTTTATGCACGTTTTTATTTATCTTTTTAGGTAAATATTATATAAGAGAACCTTGATATTTGTTCTGATATGGACTGTAAAATAGACATTGTACAGGAAGCTGGCATGGCATTACGATTTGTGTATTAGTTTAAAATGTCACTTATTCATTCCATTGTGGTTTTTTCAATTACAATGAAAAACTCATTAATAATTGGTTTTCCTGAAGCTTCATATAAAAATAGTGTTCTTCTCTTTGTATCAAATAATCTTCAAATTAAATTTTTATTTCTAGCCCTGTGGATATTAACTTTATCTTGTTGCAGAAGTGTTCAAAACTCATAGATTTTCTAAAATCTTTGAAGAATTCATGCAACGGTATGATATGCTTTATTGCACTGCCCAAACATAAAAATATGTTTTATTTGTAATAATTTGCTGGCAAAGTTTGTTGACTGTGTACTACCAGATCGTACCATGCTGGAGAATTAACATTTCTGAAATTGCCACAGCAAGAGGTGGGCAAGCTGGCCGACTCTCTCTAGAGGCAGGTGCTGATTCTCAGAATCCTTTCAACTGAAGCTTTTATTGCTGTCCACTGCTGCTCTTTGCTGCTGCTCCCACTATCATCCATCCACATAAATGTAGACTCTAATGTGCCTACCTGCCCCCTTGAGAATCAAGCTTCCCTAACAATCATGAGGCATGAAGATGCATACCTGCACAATGGGTGCACTGCCACAGTCCTGAGCTACTGCTTAAGAGTATAACCATGCTCACACGTTCATGTGCAGACTACATCACATCACTAGATATGAGTATAAAACAAGTTCAGTGATAGGCAGATGAAGAACTTCAAGACAACAATGGAATATGAAATCAAGTATGGGACATGTTTTAGTAGGATACACTGTGAGACTGGGCAAAGTGTCTTAGGAGCAAGCCCTGCATAGCATACCATGTTAATCAGTATATCATTACATATGAGTAGAAAAGAACAGCATTACCAGAAGATGATGGGATAGGAAAGATAGGTAAAGAGAACAAGATGTTCATAGGGAATAAAATTTCATCTAGATAGGAAGATAATGTTTGAATGTTTATTCAACATCAGGATTTATAATTAATAATAATATATCACTTACTCAGATTTTCTGAGTAGAATTAACATAATTTCATTTTAAAAGCAATAAGTATGTTACATGACTGATAAGTTAATTAGCTGAATTTAATAATATAAAAATGAAAACATCATACAGTGCTATATAGATACATGCAATTTCAGTTTATTAGAGTATTTTTTAAAAAAGAAATGTGTAATTTTCTTGAAAGATATGTGAAATATTGAAAGTATGATGTAAGTATCGGCCCAGAGGTATACCTGGATCTTGGCTATGAAAAAATGGGGTGTTTATTATGAGTTTCACCTGCACATTTTCAACTTGAATAGATTTGGAATCTCTTGCGGACACACTTCTGAGCATGTAATTGAAGTATTTCAGAACAGTTTTAATGAGAAACAATGCATCCTGATTACGGGTGCTTGCTAAGAGACAAGACTAGATTAAAAGGGGGAAATGAAGAAGTCAGGCAACACTGGTATTTGTTTTATTCTACACTCTGACTAATGACAGAATTCTGTTCCTATGCCCTGCCCACCATAATGACTATATCCTCTCAAACTGTGACCACAAGAAATACTTTCTTCCTTAAGTAGATTATGTCAACTATTTTATAAGAACAATGAGGAAAGTAACTGCCATGTACACAGAGACAATAACTGTATAGACACATTATCCAAGAAAAAGTGATGTGTAGTTAACTGAGCATAACATCACCTGTAAGTATCCTCCTGTGTAGACAAAGCAAGGCTTGGGTCTCATGTTCCACTCTCCAAACTGCATAGGAACCAACCTTACACTATCCAAACAGTCAGGTAGCACTGATTAGTCTCTTAGAGTAATCATTTTACAACCATGCACAGCACCAGAGAAAAACTCAAAGAATGTACATTAGGATGAGATCATATTTGTAGAAAAGAAGAGTGATACTTGAGTAAAACCAATATGCAAAGTCTTTATGACTACTTTCGGGGGAAAATAGTGAACTTTTTTACCCATTAATTTTTCCATTTGCATAATATTGAATATGTTAATAAAGACAAGCATCTCAGAGATTTATTCAAAGTACTCAGACCAAAAAAGAAAAGAATGCACATGTTTTCATATATTCTAGTTCTTTACTAAGTGTGGGTATGTCCCAACAGAGAAGTTTATGTTACTTGAAGTTTATATTGAAATGCTTCTTACAATTTATTAATTAGTGAGAGATTAGAGTCTGAATTATACAAATTTAATGAATAGAAGTGGACTGTACTAGACTACCACTAGTAAAACTTTCAGATTCATTAACCATCTTCATCTTGAAACAAGAAGGGTAAAATAATCCATCTCACGTTATTTCCTCCCTCTTGCATATACCATCTATGTTCATTGGATGTTTAGGCAAATGATGCTGAAATTTCTGCATGCACAAGATTTTCTTGTTGAATGTGTTCAGAATGCAAACTACTCAATTCCCACATAAAATACTGATTCAGTAGATTTCAAGCAAGATCCCTGAGTGCGGACTTTTCAGAAGCCTTTCCAGTCGATTTGTGTAGTTATTGCAAAAGCTAGGCTGAGAAGACATTGATAAAAATTTTGAATAACATTTCTGTTTTAGGACAATTGACACTCTCCTAAATAGAACACCAGAAAGTTACTAATACCTTGGATATAGGAAAATTTCACTGTCAGTAAAAGCACTGTCAAGAAATTTTCACTTGTAAACACTGTGGTGGTTCAGCGTTTCCCAGAGTTAACTTTGTGATTAATTGCATTCTTTTATTTTAACATTTTATTTTATTATTATTATTTTATTACTTAAAAATACCAATCCACATTCCCACTCCCTCCCCTCCTCCCACTCCCTTCCCACTCCCTTCACAGTCCCTCCTACCCCACTCCCTCCAATCTTAAGAGAGGGCCCTGCACCCCACCCTGTGAAAAGTCCAAGGCCCTCCCTACTACATCTAGGTTGAGCAAGGCTAACATCCGAAGAGAATAGGATCCCAAGAAGCCAGTACATGCTGTAGAGACAAATCCCAGTGTCACTATCCGTGGCCCCTCAGTCTGCCCCAACTGTCAACCCCCTTCAGAGTTGACTCCCAGTCCAGTTGGAGTTGGTGAGCTTAAGCAAACTGTCTTAGTAGATGAACCCCTCAAGGTCTTGAATTCCTTGCTTATACTCTCACTCCTTCCACTCTTCCACTGGATTTTGGGAGCTCAGTCCAGTGCTCTGATATGGGTCATTGCCTCTGTTCCCATCTGTGGTTGGATGAAGGTTCTATGTGATATTTAAAATAATCATCAGTCTGACTACAGGGTAAGGCAAATTCAGACACCCTCTCCTCTATTGCTTAGGATCTTAGCTTGGGTCATCTCTGTGGGTTCTTGGGTATTATTCTAGAGCCAGGTTTCTTGCTACCTCCCTAATGGCTCCCTCAATCAAGATCTCTGTTGCCTTGCTCTCATATCTGATCTGTTCTAACTCCATCTCGACTATCCCATTCCCTCAAGTTCTCTTCAACCCCCACATTCTCCCCTTCCTTCTACCCCCTGCTCCCATGGTCCCAAATTTTTATCTGTTGCCAGTTTCCAGGAGGGTCTCTATATGTTTTTCTTTGGGTTCACCTCATTACTTAGCTTCTCTAGGATCTTGAACTATAGGCTCGGTGTCCTTTGTTTATTCCTAGTATCCACTAATGAGTGAGTACATACCATATTCGTTTTTGGGGGCTCTGGGTTACCTAACTCAGGATAGTGTTTTCTAATTCCATCCATTTGCATGCAAATTTCAAGATGTCATTAATTTTTACCGCTGAATAGTACTCTAATGTGTAGATGTGCCACAGTTTCTTTATCCATTCTTCACTTGAGGGGCATCTAAGTTGCTTTCAGGTTCTGGCTATTACAAATAACGCTGCTATGAACATAGTTGAACAAATGCTTTTGTAGTATAATTGAGCATCTTTTGGATATATTCCTAAGAGTGGTATTGCTGGATCCTGAAGTAGGTTGATTTCCAGTTTTCTGAGAAACTGCCACATGATTTTCAAAGCGATTGCACTAGTTTGCATTCCCACCAGCAATGGATGAGTGTTCCCCTTGCTCCACATCCTCTCCAGCATAAGTGTTTTTGATCTTAGTCATTCTGACAGGAGTAAGATGGTATCTCAGAGTTGTTTTGATTTGCATTTGCCTGATAGCCAAGGAAGTTGAACATGTCCTTAAGTATCTTTTGACAATTTGAAATTCTTCTGTTGAGACTTCTCTGTTTATTTCAGTACATGTTTAACATGTTTTATGAAATGTGGAATTAATAGATTATGTGAATATACAGCATATGTGATGAATGCACATACATATTAATATTTATGATATAATCATGAAAACTAGAACCCTCAATAATAGAGGAAAAGCTTCAAATTTTTAAGATGCTAACTCTATTTTTGTTTTATGTTAAACAAAAATCCTACATATTTTAAAAATACATGCAGAAGTGATTACAGATGAAATATAATATATATGGAGTTTGCCTCCAGTTAATTAGGATAAGTGTTAGGGCAGTAAGTCAGGATTTTCAAGAAAGAAATTTAGAAATTGGTTGTTTAATTTCCTCACTGGGTGATATGAACATAAGACTATGTATTATTTCCTCTAGCTCTACTGTATTTTTAAAATTTTTCTACAATAGAAGACAGTCATAAAATGGTAGGTGGAATGAAAATTGTTCTACACAATACAGAGAAATAGTTTCTACATAGCTTCTAAAGTAATAAAAACTAACTACTTTGTAACGCATATCCCACATACAAATGGGAAAGTTTGGAATATCAGTAGTAGACATTTTTGAAAATCTTCATTGGAACACAAAGTATTCACACCAAAATAATTTCACATACCATCTCGCTTTTCAGATATTTAAGGGTAAGTTTCATAGAATTCAGATCACTTTTGATAAATAGTTTTCCTCAAATTTAAAGTCATATTTGCCAATTATTTTTCCATAATTTATTTTCAGTTATGAATTTGCTTGTAGAGAGGGAAACTAATCACATAAAACATGTCAGAAACATAAAATCTGTTTTTTAAGACAAACTTGCTCTCTATCAGTTGTCAAGATCAATATTACACGTGTTGACCTCTCAGAACATTTTAGAAGTCCCAAAAAGGTTAGAAAATGTGTGTTTGATATCATTGACCGTAATGAATAAATTACTTTTTATAATTATATTTTGTTTTCTTTTACATGAATGACATGGTTGAAATCTTTATTTGTGTGTGATAATCTTTTGAAGGTGACTGCTTGAAGATAATAACTCCACCCCAAGGTCTGCAATGTACAAAACAGTCTGTTGTCTCCATTCAAACATGGGACTCTGCCTTTATATATTTATAACATAACAGGAAGTGTTGCTAAGATATAAATAAAGTTTTATAGTGTGCTATTTCCAATTCAAATAGGTGATATTATTCTACAGTTTTTTTCTTATAAGATAACTTGTAAAGACTAGAAACATTGAAATATGCTTTGGAAGATGATCCCCTCCCTAAATTTCTAAAAATCTCTGATTTTTAATATGATAACCTTTTCTATTTCTCTGTATTTTTGTATCTACATGCCTCTGTTGGAATTGTTTCTTTTTTTAAACAATGAGAGCTTTGTTAATGTGAGAGTAGTTCAGCTTGTAATTAAATGCACAGTTTCTCCTAAGAAAACATATAAATGGCCAAGAGTATCTATGAAGATACTTAACACCCCTCATCATCAAAGAAATGCAAATTAAAAACTTGCATCTTTTTAGAAGAGCTCTTAACAAATAGGCAAGAGATAAGAGGCTACGAAGTATAGGTAACACATGCTTTCTTCATTATATTTTTAATTAGATACAGCGATTAGGAAAAAAATTAAAATCAATAATGAAGTTATATAAAAACATTAAATGATAACTTTCATATTACCCAACACATTTTGGTCTTCTTACACTCCCATGTTCATTGCAGTGTTATTCATGATAGTTAATATATAAAAGCATAGTTTGTATCTATTATTCATTGGAAGGATAAAGAAAATACAGACTGTCACACCAGAGTTCCATTGGCATATTATTCAGTCCAATGACCAAAGAAAGCTGTTTTCATTTCCGACAGCATAGATCTGCCAGGATGACATGAGAAATAGGATTATTTTACGTGAGAAAAAAATATTTTTAAAACTAATTTATATGAAGAGCCTAAGATTGACACACACATAAAAGCATTCTGTGCAATGGTGGATACCAGGAGATTGGTGGGGGAAATGCAGATGCACTGGCCAGTGGAAACAAAAGTAGTTGGTAATTATGAAGACTAATCACAGTGCACTAATGACCTTCAGGGTGACAGGGTTAGTCACACTGTAGTGTGCACTGGAAATTTGATAAGAGACCTAGATTTGGGTATTGTCACCACAAATGAAAGCATTATCAGGAGGAATGCAGACAAGCATACTAATATTTGACTATGGCAATAAGCTGTTATGTGTGAGAGCAAACTTAAAATCATGTTCATCTCACATCTTTTACACAATTTTAAAGAGAAAATTATAATGGCATCCCTCTAAGATTAATTGAAAGGGAATTTTAAAATTTTCTTTGTTTTGGTATTTGTGGGGTTATTTGATTGAGAAAATAAGAATCATTGCTGGGGTGATCACAATGAATATGAAAGGAAATCAGACAGAAAATGGCGATGAAGAGTATTAATGTTCCATTAACTCCCAAACAATGTTTCCTTCACTGTTGACCAAAATTTAAGGAAGAACTTCATTTTGTTATTGTTATAGTTAGTTGAAAAAAAAAAGTTGAAAAAGAAAAAAGGAATATAAACTGTTAATTTTGAGGCACAATTGAGGGTGGGGACCCTACAGAAAATTTCACACGTGATGTCTTGTAATTCTTTTCATCTCTGCTGGAGGATGGGCAGACCTGTTTATGTCAGAAAGGACACTGGTGGTCAGAGTCGCCAAATAAGTAAACAAGAAAGTATGTAACAGTGATCTTCGGAAGTTGGAATGTTTCCAGTCTGGCGGGCCAACTTGATTGGAGAGCAATATATCAGTAAGCTCCAACTATTATCAGACTTTGATAAAACTTTTATTAACTATATCTTACCTATAAGTAAATAGTAAGATTCACAATGGATCTTTGTGTACTACTGATAAAACATAGAAAGTTAATCAAAGAAAGAAGAAAAATCAGTTTGGGGAAGAAAAGGGTACATTCAGACTAAACGGGGAAAATGTTCCACAAAATATTTTCTGGAAAGAACATAGAAAGATTTTATATAAGTGAATAGTCAAAAATTAAAAATATTTAAAGTATAGCAAAATTAACTAGTTCCAGAAGATTAAATTTGAAATAGAATTAAATAAATATTAGGAGTGAACAGGAACAGAGGAAAATATATATGCATGCTTGTTATTTGCATATAATTATAAATGTAAGCTAGAATACTACTTTAGGGAATCCAATAATTAAATTCAGAATATAAGATGAAGTAAATTATGAAATTATAGAAGATAGCCCGATCCAGGAAGTATAGGATTTTAAGAAATGCCTGTCAAGCATTCAATACCATAGTAGAAAAGAAAATTGAACTACAAGGCACCATTTTGAAATTATGGACTATCAGGAGAAAGTAGAGTCCTAGCTAGAAAGATAGTAGAATGGAGGGATGAGAGAGCAAAATGTCTTCAGTTTTTAGGGCATGGTGACATCATGAAATTTCAAAAGTGATCATTGCAATCAAGGGTAGTCATAGAATAAAGGCACTTTCTAAGTTGTTTCCTTATGGTGTTAATTTTCAGAAACTACTGGAATGTTAAATATGTAAAAACAAGGGAATATATTTAACAAAAGAAAAGGGTGGTATTTAAACAGCACAGTATTGATACCCAGTAGCAGTTAGGTTGACATGGAAGGGAGGAACTGAGCTTGATATGGAACTGAATTACTTTCATGTCCACAGAACACTAAGCAAACAAACAAGGGTAAGAAAACACATAAAAATCAAAGCTGATGTTACCCAGTAATGCTCAAAGCAACAAAAATATAAAAGAAATTGGTATGATGTGGATGTTATGTCTGTAACTTAAGCTAATTGGAAATGGAAAATTTTAATCATTATATTATGTGCTTTTGCTTGTCATACATACAAACAGAAAAACAAGAAGATTACTATATTTTGAGACATACTAAGATTATTTTGGGACATAATAAGATTATCTGATAAAGTATGTTCATATACATTAAAATATACATGCAGTGCTTTAGTTATATTCTACCATAGGTTAGGATGGACATCCTTTAATTTCAAAGCACTAAGTAATCATGGTAATTGTGGTCCACATATTCCAGTTTAGCTGAAGTCACTACTATCCATTTTCTTTTATAATAATATGTAAATAATCCAGAAAGAATAATAAATAATTCTATAGTTTAATAAGAAACAAACAAAAACTAGAATTAGGCAAGGAACAACAATGAGTATATATACCTATGCATATACACACATATATACATATATTGAATATATATATACTATGTAATTATAGGAACTATATAAGTTTATATGAAATAATTTCCTGGAAAATAAGAATAATAAAAGCAGTATGAAGAAAGTTCATAGCACTAAATGCCTATACAAAGAAACTGGAAAAATCTCACACTAGTTAACAGAATATATGAAAACTCTAGAATAAAAGGTGCAAATTTACCAAGGACGACTAGATGGCAGGAAATAGTCAAATTGAGAGCTGAAATCAGTAAAACAGAAACAAAGAAAATAATACAAGCAATCAATGAGACAAAGAATTGGTTCTCCAAGAAACTCAAGAAAATGGACAAACGGTTATCCAACCTAACCAAAA
This sequence comes from Ondatra zibethicus, assembly GCA_004026605.1. Taxonomy (NCBI): domain Eukaryota; kingdom Metazoa; phylum Chordata; class Mammalia; order Rodentia; family Cricetidae; genus Ondatra; species Ondatra zibethicus. The sequence goes on from PVIU01024398.1 coordinate 12,365, forward strand.
GGCAGAGAAATTATCCAAATTAAGAAAATCAGAAACAAAAAAAACGCAACATAATAACAGACGTGGAGGAAATCTAGTGAACCTTCAGATCATACTTTAAAAACCTAACCTCCACAAAATTGGAAAACTTAAAAGAAATGAATAGTTTTCTGGGTAAATATCACTTATCAAAATTAAATCAAGACCAGATAAGCAAATTAAATAGACCTATAAATGCTAAAGAAATAGAAACAGTCATCAATAGTTTCCCAGCCAAAAAAAAAAAAAAAAGCCCAGGACAAGATGGTTTCAGCACAGAATTCTTCAAGATTTTCAGAGAACTAGTACCAATACTCCTCAAAATGTTCCGCATGATAGAAACAGAAGGAACATTGCCAACCTCTTTTTATGAGGCTGCCATGACCCTCATATCTAAACCACACAAAGACATTACTAAGAAAGAGAATTACAGACCGGTCTCACTCATGAACATTGATGCAAAAGTACTCAATAAAATACTGGCAAACTGAATCTAAGAACACATCAGAAAAATCATCCACCATGACCAAATAAGTAGTCTTCATCCAAAAAAGATTTAGAGATGATTCAACATAACAAAAATGTGTCAATGTAATCCACCATATAAACAAACAAAAACAAACAAACAAACAAAACCAGACAGGAAGACCAATGCAACCGAATAAGGACCCAGATGTTAATCCACACACCTACAAACACCTGATTTTTGACAAAGAAGGGAAAAATATAAAATGGAAAAATGAAAGAATCTTTAACAAATGGTGCTGTCTTAACTGGATATCAACATGTAGAAGAATGAAAACAGATCTATATCTATTACCATGCAAAAAACTCGAGTCTAAATGGATCAAAGACCTCAACATAAAGCCAACCACACTGAACCTCATAGAAGAGAAAATGGGAAGTACACTTGAACGCATTGGCATAGGAGACCACTTCCTAAATATAACCCCAGGAGCACAGACACTGAGAGAAACAATTAATAAATGGGACCTTCTGAAACTGAAAATCTTCTGTAAAGCAAAGGACATGGTCAACAAGACAAAAAGGCATCCTACAGAATGAAAAAAGATCTTCACCATCCCCATATCAGACAGAGGGCTGATCTCCAAAATATACAAGAACTGAAGAAACTTGACATCAAAATAACAAATAATTTTAAAAAAATGGATACAGACCTAAACCGAGAGCTCTCAACAGCTGAATCTAAAATGACTGAAAGAAACTTAAGGAAATGCTCAACATCCTTAGTCATCAGAGAAATGCAAAACAAAACAACTCTGAGATTCCATCTTATGCCTGTCAGAATGGCAAAGATCAAACACACTAATGACAGCTTATGCTGGAAAGGATGCTGGGTAAAGGAAACAGTCTCCCATTTTTGGTAGGAGCTAAAGTTGTTTTGGATATCAGTATGGTGTTTACTCAGAAAATTAGGAAACCACCTACCTCAGTGTTGACAGGTTTTCTATCCTGCCTGGTCTCGCAGCCATTTAGTCCCAAAGAAATGACACAGAGGCCTACATTAATTAAAAACTGAATGGCCTAGTAGCTCAGGCTTCTTATTAACACTTATAACTTATATTAGCCCATAATACTAGTCTGTGTTAGCCATGTGGCTTTGTACAATTTTTGGCTAGGCAGTCACATCTTGCTTGCTCTGTGTCTGACTTCCTCTCTCTCTGGGTGACAACTGCAGACTGAAACTTCCCTCTAACCAGAATTCTCATTGTCCCACCTCTACTTCCTGCCTGGTTGTCCCACCTATACTTCCTGCCTGGCACCTGGCCATTCAGCGTTTATTTAAAATACAAATGGCAGGGTACAGACAATTGTTCCACAGCACTTCAAGACCCAGCAATACCACTTTTGGGTATATACCCAAAGGATGTTTAATCATACCACAAGGACATGTGCTCAACTATGTTTATAGCAGCATTATTTGTTATAGCCAGAACCTGGAAACAACTTAAATGTCCCTTGACCAAAGAATGGATAAAGAAGATGTGGTACATTTATCTAATGGGTAAATTTATCTAATGGATAGAATTTTTTTCAATTCTACACAGTGGAAAAAATAATGACATACCAAAATTTGCAGGCAAATAGATGGATCTAGAAAAAAAAATATTGAGTGAAGTTACCCAGACTCAGAAAGACAAATATAAAATGTGCTTACTCCTGAATGGCTTTTAAACATAAAGCAAAGAAAAACCAGGCTACAATTCACAATTCCAGAGAACCTATACTACAAAGATGATCCTATGAGAGACATACATGTATCTAATCTACAAGGAAAGTAGAAACACTTAAGATCTCCTGAGTAAATTGAGAGCATGGGGATCATGGAAGAGGGTGGAAGGACAGGCAGGAGGAAGAGAAGGGAGCTGCAAAAAATATATAGCTCAATAAAAACAATAAAAGGAGCGAAAAGAATGACAAATTAAATATAGATCTGTATATGAACTAATGAAGCAGAAACTCATTTATTCTGAAAATCTGCACCACAGATTCTACACAATGAATTAGATATGCCAACTACTGTTGTGTGATATTTTGATCATATTCTGACAATAAAGCTTGCTTGGAGTCAGAGAGTGGAACTAGCCACTAACTGACCAAAATTTACCATAAAGGTTTAAGAGACAGGAAGTAGTAATGCAGGTCTCAGCTCCTTGGATGGAGGATCAGAAGAGACAAGAAGTCACTGGTGGCTACTCTGCCACTTCTCTGATCTTTCTAGTTTTTACTCCTATATCTGGCTCCCAGTTATTATTGATAAAAAATAATTAGATGAAAACATCAAACTACTCAGTTTCAAAGCTCTAGGTGTTTAATAGGCTGTTATTATACTTGTATTATTAAATTTATATTTCTTATAAAATTTTCATTTCACTTTTCTTTTTGTTTCAACTGTAACTTTCCAGTCAGCATTATAGGATTGAGGAGTTTTATAGATGATAGGAAATAATACATATTTTTCTTGTTTTTGATTAGTTAACATTTTCATTACTGTGAAGAGACAATATAGCCACAGCAACTCTAATAAAGAAAAACATTTAATTGGGGGTATCTTACAGTTTCAGAGGTTTAGTCCATTATTGTCATGATGGGAAGCATGGCATCATGCAGGCAGGCATTCTGTGGGAGAAGGAATTGATAATTCTACATCTGGTTCCATAAACAACAGGAAGAGACTTGCTACACTGAGACAGGCTTGAGCATCTGAGACTTCAAACCCACTCCCAGTGACATACTTACTCCAAAAGACCATACCTCCTAATAGTGCCATTCCTTATGGGCCTATGGAGGCCATTTTCTTTCAAATCACCAGTTTGTTTCTATAACTGCACTTGAAAAATTGTTAAGTATCCAGTAAATGAGGACTAAGAAAGAACTCCAACATTACTTGTGGTATTAAAGGAAAAATAAAAAAATTGTCCAGACCAGTGTTAAAATTTGATATATATATATATATATATATATATATATATATATATATGTATGACTCATCCTCCAAAAATAATTTCTCCATCAATACTTTATAATGCAAAAACATATGCATTAAAATACACAAAATCCCTTTGTGTAGGAGGAATGTAGACTGCGAGATGAACATTTTTAGTGAGATGGTCATACTCACCAAAAACTTCAATGGTATTCTCTCAATCTCTACAATATGACAAATGTGTTCCAATGTCCTGTCATTTCTCTGGAAATTTACATTTTGTTTATTCAAATAAGCTGAGCTTCCTGAAAAAGGTTGGTTGAACTCCTCAAAGCCTCTACATTGCTGTTTAAATCCACAAAACCTCCAATTATCTGCCTGTCTTGCGTATGTATTCCGCTCAGTAATGCTGACCAATCTTAGAGAGTACTCTCATTCTGCATGAGAAAAAGCAGAGGCCATTCTGTATGTGGGCATAATAAAGACTTCTATCACAAAGAATAAACAACTAAATGAGCGGCAATAAACTTAATTTGCACATTAGATATGCTTTTCCAAGTTCCGACATTTCAGTTGAAAATAATGCTGAAGCAATGAGGCCTATAATTGAACATCCAAAACTTCTCCAGTGGGGAAACAAAAACAAATGTTGCCTGCAAACAAGATCATTTTTATAGCCTGCTGTTACTCTGCTTTTTAATAATTTTCTAAATGCTATATTATATAATCCACTCCTTTATATGATATTTATATACAATTTCATATATGTATAGGATGTGTTTTTTTTATCTAAATCCTAAAAAATGAGAACTTTTAAAACTATTTTTCCTTTCTATTCCCTGTTTGTGCCTATAGAACATGTCCTCAGATCACATTGGGCATCTTGGAAGGATCTTGCAAGGCAGCTGCTAATTGCTTTCACAGTGTCTGAATAGAAAATTGCTTCATCCTGTTGCATTAGTGAAGTAGAAATTTCCAGACACACAGTGCAGATAACTTCAGAATCCTCTTAACACAGATAAGCCATATCAGCTAAAATGAAGCTGGAAAATATCTCACTCTTGTAACTATTATCTTTTTACATGTTATCTAACAGCAACATTTCCTGCATGACTGAAGCTGATAAATAAATTCAAAGGGATATGATTGTTTTATCAGCTTGATTGAAATTTCTTATTTGTTACTCACCACTGTTATCCTTACATTCACTAGTATGTGCTCGTTTGGATTTGATAAATAAAATCTTGGTTTTGTAATGACCATCAGATGGACATTATGTGCCAGAAAGCACACATACTCACAAATGTTAAGCCATCTTAAAAGGAAAGAAAATAGTTAGTACAATATATACTATTTTTCTCAGACCAAGGCTCCAGATGTATGGTAGGTTTTGGGTTTTTGTTTTTTCTTTTGTTTTGTTTTTTTTGACAGTGCTACTGCCAATTAAAGGAAATGAAAGGCAGCAGCCTAGTTGAGACAGGATTATATGAAGGTTGGACAATCTAATCAAGGTTATATTTTACAGGTCAATAATAGCTTATTAAAACTGCTTAGAAATGTACTATGTATATGTTTTGTGTATATCTGTAATTTTACTGTTGTATGAATGGATATAATTTTCTGTAAGTTCATATTGTATAGTGCTTTTGTCATTGGCAAAAAAACAAAAAAAAACTCAAATTCCTTTATTGTGAGATTTACATATTTTCTGAAAATTAAAATAAAAAAATCTAACAAATATCATTTCTATAACTATAAACAAATAAGTAAGAATAACTTGGGGTTAGAGAGATGGCTCAACAGTTAGGAACACTGATTCTTCTCCCAGAGGACCCAAGTTTAATTCCCAGCTCCATATGGCATCTCACAATTATCTGTAACTCCAAGATCTGACACCCTCACACCCTCAGACAGATATACATACCAAGTACCAATGCACATAAAATGAAAATAAATAATAATTAGACAACCACACATATTGACATCAGCTATATTAACACTGGCACGTTTTCTGCAGGTCAATCAACCTCCAGTGCATAAACATCAGGACAGAGCCAGGTGGTGGTGGCATATGTCTTTAATCCTAGCCCTTGGTATGCAGAACAGGCAGAATCTGAGATGGAACCCAGCCTGGTCTACAGAATGAGGTCCATGACAGGTGACCAAGCTACAGAGAAACTCTGCCTTGAAAACCAAAACAAAACAAAAAAATAAAAACAACAAGAAAACAAACAAAAACCCCACTAGGACAGTGGAGTTTCTTCACAAAATTCTCAGATTTCCTACAGCTTTCTATTTACCCTCGCATGTTAAGTCATATCTACTAGAAACCAGAGAATATAAAAACCCAAAATGGAAAAGGTAAAAGTATTTAAAAATCTGCATTTACGTTTTTTTTTTTCTTTGCTATGAGTTGTTTTCTGAAGGCTGGATTCTGAAATAATGAAAACTTTCAAATTTTAGAGAAAATAAACCAGTACAGAAAACATTGTGGATAGATTTGCAGAATAACCTTCTTATCAAGCTCTATAATGGGCACATGAAGCAACTGTCAGTGCTGTAGTTCTTAGGATTCATCTCAGATTAAAACATAAATTCTTCTTGCCATATTTATGGTACTGTTCTAAAAGGGAAAGTAGTGCCCTGACTATCAACATAATAAGTTAATGAACTATATAGTCTGTAAGAAGACTGAAGTGTAGAAGGACGCTTGGGTCCGTTAGTGACAAAGTGAACAACATGGAAGGAGGCTAAAAGTCATACTAACAGGACTCCTGTTTGAGACAGTACCTTTTTGACTTCACAAGGAAGTTGCCCTCTTAATACCTAACAATATGGTTGCTGAAAGAAGAGTTGCCTGTTGACTACACAACACATAGGGAGAAAATTTCATAAGGTACCATCTCTGAAAGAAGAGATATACACAATCAGTGGCTGGTGAAAAAGAAAATTGTTTTTTTCCCCAGGGTTTAATAGGTTATTCAAGGGCAAGTGGTCAGCCTTAGAAACCTGAACATAAGAACAACACTAAATAGACTCCATAGGTTACATATGACAATGGTAATTATAGAAGAACTCATGAATTCAAGGGAAATTGGAGAACACAGGAAGAGTCAGAGGAGTGCAAATGACATAAATAGAGTGTACTCATTTATTAAATTCTTGAAAACTTTAAATTGAAAAATTAACAAATTCAGTAACTAGTAGTAGACAAAAGGATAAGTCTGTTCCTGTTGTCTTTTGTTTAAAAAAAACTGGAAGTAATCTTATAAAACCGAGAGTTTCTTTAGGAAATAGAATATTTGTGGATTATAGTGGGGCTATTAGAAATGCCCTCACATAGGGATAAATTTATTCCCATTACAAGAGCTAGAAACAAATTCCACAGAACACAGAAGCAAAATAATTTGCACTGTGATCATCAAAACAAAGCACATTTCAGACAATTCGAAGTCACCGTTCATTTGTTTTCATTAACTAATACTGTGCAGTGAGTATTGCGATACTAAAAATTTGGGGAACCTTGGCTTGGAAGAAGCCTTTCCTTCAGTTTGGTATAGCCAGAAACCTTAGCCCTTGGAGGGAGAAGATGTAAGGTATTTTACCAGCAAAAATCATCCACCCTACTTTGATATTTTGAAGTGTAGACCAGTTTAATTCCCCAATATTCCACATAAATTGATCCTCACAGAATACTGTTGGTGGAGGCCATTTGTTCATTTTCCCAACTGCTCAGACTCAAAATAATCACACAGAAGTCTGTATCAATTGCAATACTGTTTGGCCAATAGCTTAAACATATTTCTGGGTAATTCTTATATTTTAAATTAATCTATCTTCATTAATCTGTGCACCACCATGAGGTTGTGGCCTATGTGGAAAATCTCGGGCTCCAGCAGAGGTATGTGTTTCCTGTGGTGGCTACATGGCTTCTCTCTTACTCTGCCTACTCTCTTTATATGTAACTCTTCCAGCCTGGCTATGTTATGTAAAGCCATTGGCTGAAAGCAGCTTCTTTATTAACCAATAAAAGCAACACATATACAGAAGGACTTCCCACAGCAGAATACTTTACTACTGTTTACTTCTATCCTTCATACTTCATGTTTGTATACTTGTGGGCTTCTCTATACCTGTAATATTCAACTACAATGGTATGACATTCTCCACCATGCTTTATTCATCATCTGCAATCATTAAATAAAAATGTACTCTCTCGACAGTCTTAATTAGAAATGATGCAATAAAACTTATTTTTTTCCAGAACATGTTGTTTCTTCAAATATAAAGCATGTTTCAAATATAAAGCAGTTTTCTGTATATAAGCATTGGAAATTTTACAACAGAAATACCTTCCTATTCAATAAAACAAAGACATGTGTCTTGAAACACTAAGTCGATCTCTGTTTTAGATTGTATTGATGACAATACAATCATGAGAACGGTGGTTTCTTTTTGTTTGTTTTTGAAAACATGCTACACTGGTGGGATTTTTGACATATTGATTCTTATCAGTTACATTTTCCCAGAGTGTCTCTGACAATTGTCTACAGTATATCATACACTTGAGACAAGTTGGCAGAAATACCTTCCAGGGATAAAGGTGAGTATTTATTTTCCTTGAATTATTTTAAATGATAGTTGAAGTTAGTTACTAACTTCTTTTTCAGTAATATATTTATTTTTTATAGAGAAAATACAAGAAAACAATATTGCAGCATCGAATCACTTGGGTTTAATTAACTGCACACACTGTTTTACTGAGCCAGTCATTTTTATCATCCGGGAGACAAGAAATAATAGAAGTGACATGGCTTACAGTAAACATATCATTTTCATGAGTTGATATTAAATATAATAAAGTAGCAAAAGTAGAGAATAGACAATCCTGATGCTAATTATGTCCCATGGTAATAAATGAACATGTGTTTGAGTTGATATTAGCTTAAAAGACTTAACAGTGGAATATGCAGTTTTACCTTGCCAAATCATACAAGATTGTCTATTTGCTAGGAGGGGGATATTGTATGGCTCCTGTGGACAATGTAACTTTGATGTTTTCTCTTTGAAAAAACTGCTAGCCAGGCGGTGGTGGTACATGACTTTTATCCCAGCACTTGGGAGGCAGAGGAAGGTGGATCTCTCTGAGTTTGAGGCCAGCCAGATCTACAAGAGCTAGTTCCAGGAAAAGCTCCAAAGCTACAGTGAAACCTTGGCTCAAAAAGCCGAAAAAAAAAAAAGAAGAATGAAAAAACTTCTTGTTTATGTGGGTTCACAAAACTCTATCTTTTCTTATGTACCAAGAGTTGTTTAAACAAATGAACTTGTTTTATATTGGACTTTCTTAGATACACAGCATTATGACTTGAATGAGAATGCCCTCCCATCTGCTATAGGATCAAATATTTAAAACTTGGCTCTTAGTTGGCAAAACTCTTTTGGAATGATTAGAAGGTAAGGCTGTATTGGAGGAGGCTTGCCTGGGGATAAACTTAAAGGATTCAAAAGGCTTGAGGTATTCCCAATGTGCTCTCTGGGATGTGACCTTTCAGCTTCTGTCCCCCACCATGCCTGTCTGTGTGTTGTCACGCTCTCTGCCATCATGGTGATGGACTCCTATCTCCCTGGAAACAAGAAAATAAACCCTTCATTCATTGAGCTGCTACAGTCATGGTGTTGTTTCACAGCAATAGAAAAGTAACATGTGGAAAATGTTCTTATAAAACAAGAGCATCTGAATGGCATTTAACGTAAAAAAGGGGGGCTACCTGTGAACTCTATCAAAATGCCTATGATCCCAAACACTAAGGCATGTGGGGAGTTTTAATATTCTTCAGCAGATAGTAACAGTGCAAAAATCATACATTGGCATTGTTAACTGCCAAAGGATTCACATTTAACACAACGTTACATTCCTACAGTTGGCATCCCATTAATGAATGTGGTAGCAGAACTCTTAAGTAAATGTTGAATTAAAATGTTCTACACATACAATATATTACCAGTTTGGCATGGCAACACTAGTAAAGATGTGCCTAGGTGACTGTAATATGCAACAAGACCCCCTGAAACCAAAAAAATTACCTTTCACGATGAGACTGCCACTACTTTTCCCACTGCCAAACTGATTTGTGGCTACACAGGTATAAGACCCAGCATCGGACCTGGTCACGTTGCATATCTTAAGGCTGCCATCCTCCAAGATAAATATTCTAAAAAGAAAATATACAATGGAAGGCTATTTGACATGAATAAATTATAAATATTTTCAAATGCTATTTAATTGATGAATATAAGAATAATCATTTACTATTATCATGCTCTTCATTTGAAAACATCTTAAACAGCATAAATTCTTATGATTTTTGTGCAAATACTTTGCTATGGCTTGAATTATTACTGTTTATTTCAGTGTATATTAAAAATCAAATAACTGAGTGCCTGGTATTCCAACAGTCAATTGATGGATGAATAAGAAATGTAAGCATTTGTCATACATTTGGAATAATCAACTCACTTTTGAAAATTGCACTTCGATTTGTAAGAATGGAGGCGAACTTTTACATTTTAGTCAGTGTATTCATAAAGCAAGTTTATATAGGCTTTTAAATGACCAAACAATAAGGTGTAAGCCATGAAATTATTTACCTCTGCTAGACAGTTGGAAGGACCATCTGTATGGTTCTGTGTGCAAGGGCTGTGCTTATAATGGAGCACATCATACCAGAAAGTAGCAGATAAAGTATAGTTATAAATTATTCATGTACCATTTGGAATTAAATATTCTTTTACCATATACTACACAGAAGATGAATACTTCATAGATTCTAGTCTTTCCAGAATATTTCCTTCAAGTTTTCTCTGACATTCAGAAGTATCTACGCAAATGTCATAATTTTAATGTAAATAGAGAAAACCCAAGTGTGTTCTTTCTTACCTCAAAAAATATTTTTATTAGAGACAAAATGGGAACAAATAAAACATTTCTGTTGGGACACACACAGATGTGAGCCTTTTCCACCTTGTCTGAATGTCAGAGAGTTTGAACTTATTTTTGCTCTTTTAAAATTGTTGACAATAATTGTGGGTACAAGAAAAGATATCCTCACCTAGGATGATGTTGATTGTGTTTCTTGGATATTATGATGGCCTACAGAGGTGAATTTGCTCCATCCTGACCAAAGATCCAAGAATTCAAACATACTTCTGTGCTCCTTTATTTAAAACAGAAGGTTTGACATAGGGAATGACTGTCTTCAGGATACTTGAACTAGTGTTTCACTGCATATTTCTGTCCCAAACATCAAAAAGTTTACTCTGGAAATAATGGCTTGATGTCTCAAGTATTGAGACAAGTAACTGTTCTGGTTGTCCTTTGTATCATGTTAAAGCAGTCTTTGCCTTTTCCTCCCATTTGCATTGGGGTATAAATACATATGAAAATCAGGCTTGGCAGTGGTGGCCAAGTGCAAACAGATCACTGTTTCTAATATGTGTATAACACAAAATGGTGCTAATATAATTAATTACCCAATTTGAAACATTGTGAATATTAGCCAACTAGAATTTATTGAAACCAGTGTCTGATGCTGGGCTTACTACTGAGGAAGAATTCCAAATTCCTGTCAGTGAGCAGGAAAGGAATTAGAATGTTCTAGGCCATGAAATTTATGACATTATAGCATTCTCCCAGAATGGATGTAAATTGTATTTCTGATTTCTGAAGCATCTGGCTTAATAAATCCTGATTCACCTTAAGAATTGCAATACTACATCATTGACAGAGTAGCAAACTTATTCTACTATACAATAATCATGCCTTTGGCTGACTTAATGAGAAAAAGTCAGAGTACGAAGCAATGCTGTACCTTCTCAACTTTTAGCATTCAGAGACTACTAAAATCTTTTCCCACAGCCTAAAAATAATATTGTCCAATAAACCATTTTACATGATTAAAAATAGTATGCTGCTGCTCCCTAACAATAACTAAGCACTCCTCAAATACAACAAGGAGAAAGAACAAGAATACAGCCAACCATAATTAAGTTATAGTGAAACTGATATTTATAGGTAAGGGAAAAGGCATACTATGAACTGATGGAACATTTACTTCACAATTTGACAATACTTTCATAGAAGCAACATTGATATTTTACTATGCTTGTTTTGGGATATTAGAAAATATATATTATAAGGAAGTTTCAATGTCACATACAGAAAGGAATTTAATATATATCTATGCTATACTTATGTTTCCTTAGCATTTAAAGAACAATGTGAAGGCATGATATATATGATATAACCTGTCAAAAATCAGGAAGAACATTCTGATAATAAAAATGGAAATTTGAATAGTCAGCCAAGAGAGTATAATTACAAAGAAGAAAATAAAATAGTAATAATTTGATTGACTATATGCTTTTCAATTTCAGACAATGTTCATATAACACCAATCTTGTAGATTATTGCAGATATATATGAACTCCATAGAGTTATAGGAAGGATTCCAACATCTCAAAAGATATTTAAATAGGGAAATGTGAGTGGAGAAATGCTAAAACTTATTTTTATTCTTAGATTATTAATGTAGTGTTTGATAAATACCTATGCTTGAAGCAGATTGTTTACTGTTACAATATTACTTCAAAAAATAAAGAACATGAAATATTGAGGGTAAGCCAGGCAATGGTGGTAGGTGCCTTTAAGTCAAACAGGACAAGAGGCAGGCATATAAGAGTTTGAAGACAACCTGATCTACAAGCGAGTTACAGGACATCCAAAGCTACAAAGAGAAACCCTGTCTTTAAAAAAGTCCAATTTGCAGGGCAGTGATGGTTCACACATTTGATCCCAGAACGCAAGAGGAAGAGACAGGTGGATCTTTGTGTTTAAGGTCAGTCCAATCCATAAAGTGAGTTCCAGGACAGCCAGAACTACAGAGAGAAACCCTATATCAAAAAAAAAAAAAAACTACTAAATAGGCTTAATGTCCTTTGTTTATGGCTAGAGTCCACTAATGAGTGAGTACATACCATATTCATCTTTTTGGGTATCGGTTATCACACTAAGGATAGTGTTTTCTATTTCCATCCATTTGCATGCAAATTTCAAGATGTCATTGTTTTTTACCGCTGAGTAGTATTCTAATGTGTATATATTACACACTTTCTTTATCCATTCTTCCCTTGAGGGGCAGCTAGGTTGTTTCCAGGTTCTGGCTATTACAAATAATGCTGCTATGAACATAGTTGAACAAATGCTTTTGTAGTATGATTGGGCATCTCTTGGGTATATTCCCAAGAGTGGTATTGCTGGATCCATAGGTAGGTTGATTCCCAATTTCCAGAGAAACCGCCATACTGATTTACAAAGTAGTTGCACAAGTTTGCATTCCCACCAGCAATGGATGAGTGTTCTCCTTTCTCCACATCCTCTCCAGCATAGGCTATCCTTGGTGGTTTTGATTTTAGCCATTCTGACAGGTGAAAGATGGTATTTCAAAGTTGTTTTGATTTGCATTTCCCTGATCGCTAAGGAAGTTGAACATGACCTTAAGTATCTTTTGGCCATTTGAACTTCTTCTGTTGAGAATTCTCTGTTCAGATCATTACCCTAATTTTAAATTGGGTTATTTAGAATTTTAATGTCTCGTTTCTTGAGTTCTTTATTCACAACTCTAGAGAAGCCAAATAGCAAGGTGAACCCAAAGAAAAACATATATAGATCCTCCTGGAAATTGGAAGCAAATAGGATAGCTGGGCAAAAGTTTGGAGCACGGGGGTGGGGGTAGGGGTAAG
>PVIU01024399.1:0-25625 GCA_004026605.1 Ondatra zibethicus
GCAGAGACTGCATGCACAAGATGCACAGACCTACCTGTAGACAAACATCCATACACATAAAATTAAAATGCATAAATCTTAAGAAAGACAAAGAATAAATGATCTGGAAGTGTTACTTAAGGATTCAAGATAACAGGACAGGAAAGAACATGAAGGTATCACTGCTGATGTGAGAGTAAGTGTGGAGCCTGGTTATGTGATTTCAAATGGCCAAACTGAAGAAATTAATGTCAATTCAGTGATATGTATTGGTTTTTATTGTTTTGGGAATATATATTATGTGTTTCATCAAATTCACTCCCTAACCCTCAGTTCTAATTTCCCACCCTTGTCATGCTTTCTCACATTTGCATATTTACACTTTTTTAAAAAAAGTCCTGAGTCCATGGCAGCCGAACTGTATATGCATGAGCTATATCCCTGAAGAAAACTGACTCTACCTCTTCCAAAACCAAGTGTTGCCTGTAATGTATCTGATAGTGGTGTGAGGATCCCTTTCATCCCTTCTGGGCTTTGAGCCTGGTTAATCTTGTGCAGGTTTTTTTTTTGTTTGTTTTTTGCATGCAGGTACAGCTGCCATGGAATCAGTTGTGCAGTGACATTCATGTCAGATATGAAAACCAGATCAGCTGTGTCTGTGCTGTAATTTCACTAGGAACCTGACTGAGTACGATGAACATACAGTTCATATCACAGCAGCAACAATGCATGGGGTGGCTTGGGCAAAGTCACCCTTCAGCTGGGTATTGTAGGAAGCAGAGCAGGCATCGAGGAATCCCTGTAACTTCCCAGATAAAAGGAGCTGCAGTGCTGGGAAACAGGGACAGGACCAAGGCTGTGATCAGTTCTCTTCTGTTGCTCATCAGAACATGGAGTCTAATATCAGCTGTGTATTTCTTAATCCTGCTGGTAAATTTTAGATCATGTGAACTTATTCTCATGTTTTCAGTTCATTTTATGATTGCCAGAATAATTGCAGAAGTATGATCTGATAGAGAAATTGCATTATATATTGTCTGCAAACATGGTAGTCTTTGTTATTGTGGCAATGAATTTAAATTTATTCTAACTCCCCTGTCTTGCCATTTTCCTATTTGAGAGAGTGATTTTTCCCTATGGCACCTAGACATTCCCAGAGAGCTTTTTGGATATTAGTCACATAAGGAGCCCCTGCAGAGTATATTTTAGCAAGCTTTAAGGCTGTGATTGTAAACATTAACATTTACTAAGTGCACGTTTCTCCAACTGATTTTCCATCTGAGAGTTATGCAGGCTAGGATGTAAGTACAGTATTCTGAAATGTGTTTTCATAGATATTGTACTTAATATTGCATGCTAGAGTCTGGAAAAGTGTCGTATGTTAGGTTAGGGGCTTAGGGGCTAGGGTTGGCCTGTGGTTAGGGTCAGGCCACACTACTTTTACAGTTGTAAGATACACTATAGGTTAGGACATAGTTAGAAAACATCTGATAAAAAATTCTTATCACTCATTTGTATGATTATAAATTGACTCCAATTGTCTTTTGTGTTTTTGTTCCATGAAAAGCACTCATCCTATATCACATGATCAAATTTTCTTGATTTTGTTTGGTTTTGGCTTTATTTTGTTGGATAAGTTTATCTTTATTTATTTATTTATTTAGCCATGTCTGGCTCAGATCTCACCATATCCTCCAACGTGGTCCCCTAAGGAATCTGCCTGACTTTGCGTTCTGACTGCTGCCATTAAAGTAGTGCATAGAGGACTTAAACACTCACTTCTTTTGTTTTCAGTTTCGTTATTTGTTGGCAGTCAGGGCTATGATTATGAACAGCCCTCTGGGCTTTGTGCAGTGATTGGATGTGCCATAATTGCAGGAGTCTGATTTTTGTGTGTGAAAATCATTTTCTTCCAGTTTCCATTGCTCTTCTTGAAGATTCCAAAGAAAAGTACTCTGCAAGTATGTGAGCTGTGTACGAATGAGTTTCACATGTCTTAAGGGAAAGGAAATTCTCAGAAAAGTCTAAATGTTACAGCTCTGAGTGGAGAGGCTTTCCCAGTGGAAGGGTTGCAGCTTAGAGGGGAAGAGTTTCCCCAATGCAAGTGTCACAGCTCTGCTCACACGGGGAAGGTTGGCCCTATTCAGCTGTCACAGCTCTGAAGGGAAAGGTATTCTGGGAGTTGGGAACCAAGGAATACCACAGTCACACTACACAACGAACCTCACACAAGAGATACATTGCACAGAAAAAAACTCAAGAGGTTGTTTGCCTCTGCGTAGATGAGGATTTGTAGAGAACCGAGGAAAAGACAGGATTTATGTAATGTTTCTTGGGGGCAGAGCAGTCCACAGTAGAGCTCTCCATGCTAGAGTTTTCTATAGTGGAGAATTGGTTGGTTTTTTAACAAGTCCTGAGTTTGGATTTTAACTCTGTAGGGCAGAGTTTGGTACCATTGTCTGGAGGGACTGTGTCTAGCATTTAGGGCAGTTAGAGTGTTCTGTGGGTGGAGCTGGTGGTTGCAGCTTCTCAGGGTGGGGCCTGGCTACTCCTAGGCATCAAGGGGCTTATAAAATGTGTTTTACACATTATGTTGTTCATGTTTGTCCTTTTGGGAGGTGTTAGTCTTCCATTTTTTTTCAATGATAAATTCGGAAACACTGTTGTATAGTACTGTCATCACAATCATTCAGTTCAATTTCCACCCTTGTGTTTTGATTGCGCTGTAATTAGAAATAGTGGGATTCAAGTTCTACCAACTGAAAATGGTTCCTAAATGTTTTCAGTGTTCTGACACTGCATAAGATCTGGGGAGTCATTTGTAGAATCCTTTACATTGTTTTCTCTTTATCTACTGAGCACAATACTGTGATTGAAATCCAGGAGCTTTCTGACGAATCTCTTTCTCAGATGCAGTTTCATTGATAAGCTAGAACTGCTCACATTTGATACGTTACCTACACACCCACAAGGTGGAGAGAACTGAGACAGTATCAAGTATACCAGGTATTTTTTGAGGCATTAAGGTAGGTGTGGTGAGGGGTTCAAATGACAGTGCAAATGGATTTTGGGGGGCACTATTGATGAGTCAGCAGTTAACAGCCCTTGCTTGTCTAGAAAAGGACATGGGTTCAGTTCCCTGTGTACACATGGAGGGTGACAACCATCCATAACTTCAGTTCCAGAGATCTCATTTCTTTTTCTTACCTCAATTCACACAAGACACAAACACAGAGCACTAATACACATGTTACAAAATACTGATAACCATCAGATAAAACACAGAGACTTTAAAAAATGAAAATAATAAAAATATAAATGAGACATGAGATTGCTTTTGCTACATTCTGTTGCGCTAGATATGTTTTAGAGCAGTGACTGTGAGCATTCCTAATACTGCAGCACTTACTATAATCAGTTCCAAGTGCTTGTATGTGAGTGTATCCATATGTGTTCAGAGTGATAATGTGTTTTCCTGTGGTCTTAGCCAACCATATTAAAGAATCATTTGAACTTCTACTGCACAAGGACTCATGACTGAGAGGTAGTGAACTCTTGTTCTAGAGTATTCTACTGTAAGTATTCTCTAGATTATCTTATTGTACATGTTACTGGCTTTGAATGTAAGAATCAGTCCTATTAAAATTATAATTTGTTGGGTTTTTTTTTTTGAGATACTGTTTCTCTTTATTTTTGGATCCTATCCTGGAACTAGCTCTTGTAGACCAGGCTGGCCTTGAACTCACAGAGATCCACCTGCCTCTGCATCCCAAGTGTTAGGATTAAAGATGTGTGCCACCACACCTGGCTCAAAAAATATAATTTATTGTGAGTAATGGCATTACTACACTATCTATATCTCTTGGGTTTTCATATCAATATAAATTATTTCTATTGCTTTCATTTTAATTTCTTGAGAATTAGGAAGATTGGTGCCTCTAGGTTTGTTTCCTGATCTCCTGCCTTTGATATTTTGTTAGTTTCTTTAGATTCTCTTCCTTTAATACACACATTTCTAATTTCCTAAAATTATGCTTTCAGGACTTTGATAAGAATTGCTTAGTATCTGTACATTGTTTGACATGTGTCTTAGTTGTCTTTACGTTGATGTTACCAGTTGCTATTCTTAAAGCCAAAACTCAGTGTTTTTGTTGGTATAATTTTAATAGATTTTTGAATGTTGTTTTCCTTTTGTGAGGTTTTTCATATCAAGTTAACATATATTTTTCTATTTTGCAGTAATTTCCCATTCCTGTTGAATAAGATGCTTAGAATTCTTACCTAAGAGAATTTCCCTTTTCAATTGTGTTCCTATATTTGACTAAGAACATAAAATCCATGTGCCAGTGTTCTCATCATACATGTATTTTTATGTTTTCCATCTGATTTTTTTATTCACATGCATGTTGGTAAGTGAATAATTCATTTTTGCAAGAATGTACTATTATTATTCATTTCATAGAGGACCACATGAGTAATATTCTTGAATCTTATATGAATTTTTGCTCGTGTGGTTGTTGAATAAGCTCTTCATTGACTTGCATGGTGGCTGCAATAAGTTGGACTTCCACTGACACCGTGTCCCTGAGTTCCTTATTAGTGTTTTCTGCAGTATTTATTATAATAAAGGTCCTTGAGTGTGGATACTGACTTGATAGAGGGGGGAGTTTCAGTGCATATTAGATGATATTTTTTTCATGACTAAGAGTGTGAAACATTTTAAATGTGTGCTTATTGGCCATTATAACTGCATTTTAGCCCAATCTGTTGAAATATTTTGCTTTTTCATTGAAGTGACTATAATTCCTTTGGCGTTTTTTTTCTTTAATTTATGGTATATTGTGGGTATTAGCTTATCATACTGTGAAAAGCTAGCTAATACATTTTATCTGATTTATAGGCTATTTCTTCATACTTTTGATTTATATATATTTTTTGTATATGTTTTAATTACACATATCTGTTTTATAAGTTTACTCTTCTATCATAGATGAAGGTAACTAATTGGCTGGATAGTGGGGAGAGTCAACTTAGATTCATATCTTTTATCTGGATAGATCCTTTCCCCAACACCTTTGGTTGACAAGGCTGCCTACTATGCAGCACCCCTGTGATACTGTGTTCATGCCTTTCAGTAAATCATCCTTTTCTTCTTGAATTTCTGTTAATTTTATATCACTTTCCACAGTATTCCATAAGGCGACATTAAGGTCAATGATTATAACATCCCCTTTTCAGATTTAATTATATTACTTTTGGAGATTCACTCTGTATTTTATTTTATTTTTTTTAAAGAAAACAAACCATCTTTTTCCATTATACATACCAGTCCAAATTCCCACTCCCTCCCTTCTTTCCTTTCCCTCCACTTACCCTCCCACCCCATCCCCCATCCACTCCACTGAGAGAGTAAGGCACATTGCTTTGGGAAAGGTCCAAGTCCCTTCTTACTATATCTAGGCTGAGCAAGGTGTCCATCCAAAGAGAATAGGTTCCCAAAAAACCAGTAAAAATAGTAGAGATAAATCCTGGTGCCACTGCCAGTGGCCCCTCAGTCTGCCCCAGCCATGCAACTGTCAACCACATTCAGAGGGATTAGTTTGATTCTGTGCTTGTTTCTTCCCAGTCTGGCTGGAGTTGGTGAGTTCCCATTAGCTTAGACAAACTGTTTCAGTGGGTGTACCCATCATTGTCTTGATCTCTTTGCTCATTCTCACTCCTCCTGCTCTTCAACGGGTCTTTGGGATTTTAGTCCAGTGCTTCCATGCCAGTCTCTGCCTCTGTTTCCATCAGTTGCTAGATGAAGGTTCTATGGTGATATTTAAGATATTCATCAGTCAGACTAAATGGAAAGGCCAGATCTGGCACCCTCTTCTCTTTTGCTTAGGGTCTTAACTGGGGTTAGTGTTGTGGATTCCTGGTAATTTCTCTAGAGCCAGGTTTCTTGCTTGCCCCATAATGACTCCCTCAATCAAGACATCTCTTTCCTTGCTTTCATCTCTGTCCTTCCTCCATCTCGACTATCCCGTTCATCCCATTCCTTCACCTACTCCTCTTCCCTCTCCATCTCTGCTCCTCTTTCCCTTCTACTGTCCTTTCTACCCCAAGCCCCATGCTCGCAGTTTTGTCAGGTGTTTCCACTTTCCAGGTGGATCTATATGTGTTTTTCTTAAGGTTCATCTTATGACTTAGCTTTTCTAGGATCATGAACTGTAGCCTCAATATCCTTTGTTTATAGCTAGTAACTACTTATGAGTGAGTACATGCCATGTTCATCTTTTTGGGTCTGGGTTACCTCACTCAGGATAGTGTTTTTTAAAGTCCATCCATTTGCATGCAAAATTCAAGGTGTCATTTTTTTTTTCTGCTAAGTAATACTCTAATGTGTAAATGTGCCGCATTTTCTTTATCCATTCTTTGGTTGAGGGGCATCTAGGTTGTTTCCAGTTTCTGGCTATTACAAATAATGCTGCTATGAACATAGTTGCACAAATGCCTTTGAAGTATGATTGAGCATCTTTTGGGTATATGCCCAAGAGTGGTATTGCTGGATACTGAAGTAGGTTGATTCCCAATTTTCTGAGAAACTGCCATTCTGATTTCTGAAATGGTTGTACAAGTTTGCATTCCCACCAGCAATGGATAAGCGTTCCCCTTAGTCCACATCCTCTCCAGCAGAAGCTATTCTGTCAGTTGTGAGATGGCATCTCAGAGTTGTTTTGATTTGCATTTCCCTGATAGTTAAGGATGTTGAACATTTTCTTAAGTATCTTTTGGTCATTTGAGATTCTTCTGTTGAGAATTCTCTGTTTTGTTCAGTACCCCATTTTTTAATTGGGTTATTTAGAATTTTATAGTCTAATTTCTTGAATTCTTTATATATTTTGGAGATTAGTCCTTTGTCTGATGTGGGGTTGGTGAAGATCTTTTCCCTTTCAGTAAGCTGCCTTCTTGTCTTAATGTCTGTGTCCTTTGCTTTGCAGAAGCCTCCCAGTTTGAGGAGGTCCCATTTATTTATTGTTGTTCTCAGTGTCTGTGCTACTGGGGTTATATTTAGAAAGTGGTCTCCTGTGCCCATGCATTGAAGACTACTTCCCACTTTCTCTTCTGTCAGGTTCAGTGTGGTTGGATTTATATTGAGGTCTTTAATCCATTTGGACTTGAGTTTTGAGCATGGGGATAGATGTTGATATCCAGTTATGCCAGCACCATTTGATGAAGATGCTTTCTTTTTTTATTGTATAATTTTTGCTTCTTTGTCAAAATTAGATGTTCATAGGAGTGTGGATTAATATCCAGATCTTGGATTTGATTCCATTGATTAACCTCTCTGTTTTTATGCCAATACCAAGCTGTTTTCATTACTGTAGCTGTGTAATAGAGCTTAAGGCCAGGGATGGTGGTGCCTCTGGAAGTTTCTTTATTGTACAGGATTGTTTTGGCTATCCTGTTTTTTTTTTTTTTTCTGTATGAAGTTGATTATTTTTCTTTCAAGGTCTGTGAAGAATTGTGTTGGGATTTTGATGGGGATTGCATTGATTATATTGCTATATATAGCTATAAATTGCTTTTGATAGGGTTGCCATTTTTATTATGTTGATCATACCTATCCACAAACATGGAAGATATTTCTGTTTTCTGGTATCTTCTTCAAGGACCTAAAGTTCTTACAGAATAGGTCTTTCACTTTTTTGGTTAGTGTTATCACATGATATTTTATACTATTTGTGACTATTGTGAAAGGTGATGTTTCTCTGATTTCTTTCTCAGCTTCTTTATCATTTGTGCATAGGAGTACTACTGATTTTTTTGGGTCGGTCTTGTATCCTGCCACATCACTGAAGGTATTTATCAGCTCTAGGAGTTCCCTGGTAGAGTTTTTGGGTTCACTTGTATATACTATCATATAATCTGCAAACAATAAAAGTTTGACTTCTTTTCTAATTTGAATTTCCATGCTCTCCTTTTGTTGTCTTATTGCTCTAGCCAGAACCTCAAGAACTATGTTGAATAGATACGGAGAGAATGGACAGCCTTGTCTTGTTCCTGAATTTAGTGGAATTACTTTGAGTTTCTCTCCATTTAATTTGATGTTGGCTGTTGACTTGGTGTATATTGCTTTTATTATGTTTAGATATGTTCCTTGTATCCCTGATCTGTCCAAGACTTTTACCATGAATGGGTGTTGGATTTTTTGAATACTTTTCAATATCTAATGAGATGATCACGTTTTGTTTGTTTGTTTCAGTTTATTTATATGACATATTTTCATTTGTTGAATCATCCCTGCATCTCTGGAATGATTCTGACTTGATCATGGTGGATGATTTTTTTTGATGTGTGCTTGGATTCGGTTTGCCAGTATTTTATTGAGTATTTTCACATCTATGTTCATGAGGCAGAATGGTGTGTAATTCTCTTTCTTCATTGAGTCTTTGTGTGGATTTGGTATCAGGGTAACTGTAGCCTTATAAAAAGAGTTTGGCAATGTCCCTTCTCTTTCTGTTATCTGGAACACTTTGAGGAGTATAGGTATTAGAACTTCTTGGAAGTTCTGGTAAAATTCTGAACTAAAACCATCCATCCCTGGGCTTTTTTTTGGTTGGGAGGTTTTTGATGACAGCTTCTATTGCCTTGCAGTTTATAGGTCTATTTAAATTGCTCACCTGGTCTTGATTTAATTTTGGTATATGATATCTATCTAGAAAATTGTCCATTTCTTTTACATTTTCCCATTTTATTTTTTTTTTTGTAGCTATTGAGCCAGGGTCTTCATCCCAGCCCCCTGGCATCCATTTTTGGAATGCTGGGCAGAAAACTCCATTCCAAACGCCCTCCCCTGGGAGTTGCCTCAGTCCAAACTCCACCTTCAAGAAAGCCCGCCAAACAGTGCTCCTTTCCCAGGGAGGGTCAAGACCACTCACAGAGGCTATTTAAATTGCCCTCCCCCCAGAGAATAAACACGTGATCTCCCCTCTTCCATCTCTGGTGGTCATTTCAGTTTTTCTTTTTGGCACCATCTAGGAGCGCT
The DNA here is from genome assembly GCA_004026605.1 of Ondatra zibethicus. Classification (NCBI taxonomy): domain Eukaryota; kingdom Metazoa; phylum Chordata; class Mammalia; order Rodentia; family Cricetidae; genus Ondatra; species Ondatra zibethicus. The sequence continues at coordinate 9,011 of PVIU01024399.1, forward strand.
GGCACCTAGTTAAACCTGGGTATCTTTTAATTCTGTCAGTCTTGGTCTGATTGGGATTATTTGTGTCAGCAGAGAGGTTTGTTGACCAGAAAAGTAGTATGATCAAATGATTCTCTGAATTTCCTTAGTGTCTGTTGTTATGTCCCCCTTTTCATTTCTGATTTTGTTAATTTGGATGGTCTCTCTCTGCCTTTTGATTAGTTTGGATAAGGGTTTGCCTATCTTGTTGATTTTTCTCAAAGAACCAACTCTTTGTTTCATTGATTCTTTGTATTGTTTTCTTTGTTTCTATTTTGTTGGTTTCAGCCCTTAATTTGATTATTTCCTGTCTTCTCCTCCTGGGTGAGTCTGCTTCTGTTTGTTCTAAAGGTGTGCTGTTAAGTCACTAATGTGAGCCTTCTCTATTTTCTTTATGTGAGCACTTAGTGCTATGAACTTTCCTCTTAACACTGCTTTCATAGTGTCCCATAGGTTTGAGTATGTTGTGCCTTCATTTTTGAATTCTAGGAAGTCTTTAATTTTTTTCTTCCTTAACCCAGGGGTGGTACAGTAGTTGGCTGTTCAATTTTCACGAGTTTTTAGGCTTTCTGAGAGTAGTATTGTTGTTAAATTCTAACTTTAGTCCTTGGTGATCCTATAAGACATAGGGGTTACTCCAGTTTTTTTTTTTGTATCTGTGGAAGTTTGCTTTGTTACGAGTATGTGATCAATTTTAGAGAAGGTTACATGACTTGCTGAGAAGAAGGCATATTCTTTTGTCTTTGGGTGGAATGTTCTGTAGATGTCTGTTAAGTTCATTTGATTCATGATGTCTTTTATTTCTTATTTCTTTGTTAATTTTCTGTCTGGTTGACCTGTCCATTGGAAAGTGTGGAGTGTTGCAGTTTCCTACTAATAGTGTGTGGGGTTTGATGTGCAATTTAAGTTTTAGTAGTGTTTCTTTTACATATGTGGGTGCTTTTATATTAGGGGAATATACATTCAGGATTGAGACTTCATCCTGATGGATTATTCCTGTTATGAGTATAAAGTGTCCATCTCCATCTCTTCTGATTGGTTTTAGTTTGAAGTCGATTTTGTTAGATATTAGTATAGCCACACCTGCTTGTTTCTTAGGGCCGTTTGCTTGGAAAACCTTTTCCCAACCCTTTACTCTGAGATAATGTCTGTCTTTGTGGTTGAGGTGTGTTTCTTGTAAACAACAGAATGTTGGATCCTGTTTTTGTATCTATTCTCTTAACTTGTGCCTTTTTATAGGTGAATTGAGTCCATTGATATTAAGTGATATTAATGACCAGTGGTTGTTAACTCCGGTTATTTTATTTTTGGTGGTAGAGTTTGTGTGTTTCCCTTCTTTGAGTTTTGCTGGTGGGGGGGTGTTAGATGTCTGTGTTATTATGGGTGTTGTTTGCTTCCTTTAGTTGTGGTTTTCCTTCTAGTACTTTCTGTAAGGCTGGGTTTGTGGCTGTGTATTGCTTAAATTTGTTTTTATCCTGGAATATCTTGTTTTCTCCATCAATGGTGAAAGAAAGCTTTGCTGGGTATAGTAGTCTGGGTTTGCATCCATTGTATCTTAGTGTCTGCAGCACATCTATCCAAGACCTTCTTGCTTTCATGGTTTCCATAGAGAAGTCAGGTGTAATTCTGATAGGTTTCCATTGAGAAGTTGGTATAGTTTTGATTGGTCTGCCTTTATATGCTACTTGACCTCTTTCCTTTGCAGCTCTTAATATTCTTTCTTTATGTTTTTCATTTTGATTATTATATGGTGAGGGGACGTGATTTTTTATTTTTATTTTTATTTTAATTTTTATCCAGTCTATTTGGCCTTCTATAAGCTTCTTGTACCTTCATAGTGATATCCTTCTTTAAATTGGAAAAGTTTCTGTCTTTTTTTTTTTTAATATATTTTCTGTACCTTTGAGCTGGAGTTCTTCTCTTTCTGCTATCCCTTTTATTCTTAGTTTTGGTCTTCATGGTGTCCTAGATTTCCTGGATGTTTTGTGTTAAGAATTTGTTGGATTTAATGTTTTCTTTGACCAAGGAATTAATTTCCTCTATAACATCTTTAACACCTGAGATTCTCTCTGTTTGTCATGCTTGCCTCTGTAGTTCCTGTTTGTTTACCCATATTTTCCATATCCAGAATTCCCTCGGTTTTTGTTTTCTTTATTGCCTCTATTTCAATCTTCAGGTCTTGAACTGTTTGCTTTACTTGTTTGTTTTTTCTTGCTTCTCTTGGGTTTCTTTGAGGGATTTATTAATTTTTCCCAAACTTTTGTTTGTCTTTTCTACCATATCTTTAAGGGAGTTTTTCATTTTCTCTTTAAAAGTCTCCATCATCTTCATAAAGTTACATATAAAATTATTTTCTTCAGGGCTGGAGAGAGAACTCAGAGGTTAAGAGCACCTCTTCCAAAGGTCCTGAGTTCAATTCACAGCAACCACATGGTGGCTCACAACCATCTGTAATGAGATCTGATGCCTTCTTCTGGCCTGCAGGTGTACATGCAGGCAGAACACTGTACACATAATAAATAATATTGAAAACATTTAAAATAAAAAAAATCATTTTCTTCTGCTTCTTCTGGGTTAGGATGATCAAGTCTTCTTGTCGTATGACCACTGGGTTCTGTTGTTACCATGTTACTTTTTAGGTTGTTGGATGAATTCTTGCATTGGCACTTATCCATGTCTTTCTTCAATTGATGCGGATGCCAGCAGTGTCTCTGTGTCTTGGTTCAATCCTTGCAGTGGCTGTCTCCATCTTTTGGAACTGTTCTTGTTCTGCTCTGTACTGTTAATGTCTATGTCTCAGGGAGGCACCGAGGTGTCTCTTTGCCTGCTCTCTTGGTCTATTCTACTGGTTTGCTCTCTTGCTCCACTCTGTGCAGTTCCAACTTGTGCTTTAGAGTTCCTCTTTTGGTCTTCTCTCGTGGTCCTCTCTATGTAGTTGCTGCTTGTATTTCAGTATTCCTCTGAGCTTGTGACACATGGGTTTTGGAGGGTTTTGGTGTGGAGTGGGACTTGTAGCTTGCAGGGTCTGGTGAATGTGGGTGTATTGGGGCAGCCTGTCTGCAGGAAACTCTCCTTCTGGCTAACTGGAGAAGCTGAGGCAGGTGGGGAATTGGCCCTGGGTTGTGCCCCACTATGGAGGGCCTAGAGAGTAGTGTGTCCTGCCAGGTGGCTGGTCACTCACCTCTTTGTCCTCTCTGTATTTTAGCAAGCTGTATTCCACAGTTCTACGGAGATTGCAGGAGGATAGGTAAGTTTGGGGGTAGGGTGGGGCTTGTAGCTTCTAGAGTTCTATGGGTGGGGTGGGTTATTGGGACAGCCTACCTGGAGTAAATTCTCCCGCTGCCTGGCTAGAGAAGCTGAGGTAGTTGGGGGAGGGGCCCGGGGTTTTGCCCCCATATTGAGGACCTAGAGAGCAGGTGTCCTGCTGGGTGGCTGGTCACTCACCTCTTGATCCTCTCTTTATTGTAGCAGGCTGTGTTTCTGAGTTCTACTCTTGGTCCTCCCTTTATAGTAGCAGGATGTTCGGAAAATATTTTTATGAATAAAATTAGGGATAGTAATTTTCATCCTTCTAGTTAAAAATGGTATTTTGCTGATATCAGTATTGGAAATAATCTGACTCCCTAGCTTTCTTATTCATATATTACTTTTGTAAAATATCTTATTTTCTGGGGTTTTTATGGCTAAAATCTCTGATTGTTCTGTTATCTTTCTCCCTAATTATGATCTACAGTGCATTTTGAATGGATGACCTCTGTCATTTATAGCCTTATTCATATGCCTTTCCTTCTCCATGAATTTTAAGAGCCCATGTTTCTGGTTGCAGTGATCAGGCTCATAGTCATTTTCTTTTTTCACTCTAAATATATCTTTCTATCCTTTCCTCTCTGTAGGAATGTTGACAGCATTTTTGGTATCATTTTGGTTTTTTTTAGTTTTTTTTTTTTTATGTTGTTTGGCATTGACCTTAATATAGTCGTATTACTTTTAGTTTTGTATTTTTGACACCTTGATGGAAATTTCAACAAGAATTCCAGTCTTTGTTTTCTGAGAAAGAATCTCTGAAGAGCAACAAGAAGAATGAATGCATCTGTGGTAAATGCTCCCCAGGTCAGTGTCATGTTCACGTTTCTTTGAAAATTGTTTTTATTACTGAAACCATTTAATTTCTTAATTCCGTATCGGTGGCAATGTTATTGAAAGTGTTTCTTTTGCCTAATTTATTTGTCTTTTTCTTCTTTTACATTCAAGTTTATATCTTTATATATTTTAACTGTATAGCAGAGACTGGTCCCATTATATTTTCACTTGGTTTTATACTGTGAGGCCAATAATTTCCATGGACTTAAAATTTGAAGTTCCAAAACAGAAGCTATTGTAAATGACACTCAAAGAAATATATCGATGACCATTTTCCACATAGAATGGACTTGTATCCTTTTATGTTAGGAAGGATGGTCTCTTGTGCCACATAGTTGCATATCTGTAATGGTCAGCTTTCCAGGAACATGCTTATGAACATGGGCATGCTATTACATGGACCTTTTTACTGACATCACTGAGCAATTTACAGAAAAGGTTAGAGGAGACTCATTGTCTTGAACCTTAATAGTAAATATTTTAACACCATAGGGAGTGTAGATGATAGAAGTAATGTATGGCTTGCCCTTGCCAGAAAGTTGATGTCTGTGAAGATATGAAGGTTATATATTCTGGTTTCTTTTTTTGCCATATTAAGACACGCAGTGATGTGCATTGACACCTGGAATGTACTTATCTCAGGAAAAATTCTCTTCAAAGTTCAGTGGTTAGTTCTCTTTAGAAAAATCTTATTTTCTCTATCTTTTATTTCATTTTTCAGAAGGGGTGTGAGCACTGCTGTCCCAACCTTTTGTATGTCATCATATAGAATATATTAGTAAGAATTTTCTTTAGAGGACTGACTTCATCAATTTTGAAGCATAAACGATTGTCCCTTTTAATGACTTTATTCTGTTCTTTTCTTTTGGTGAAAGAAGGCCCTCTCCAGCCTATGTTTTTTTTTCTCCCTGGAGATTTGTATTACATCTAGAATATTATAGAATATAATATATATTATACATAAATATATAGAATATACATAAATATTTATAATTATAGAGAATAAACTTGAAATTAAGAGGTATAAATTTTCATTATTTGAGTCAATTGTATGAGCAATAATATATTCAAAATTAATTAAGTTAGAAAATTTTTCTTTTTAGTACATTTGTTTAGATAACAAAATGTTTCTACTTCATCTGAATGCATTGTCACATATGCTATTTATTCACATATATTTCTAATTCTGTAGTGATATAATATGGAATTAATGCAATTGCTATTATCAGTATTGTTTCAACTTCTAGAAAACTTAAATAGCATTAATATTATCTAATTCTGCATTTTCTGTTTACTTCATTGTTATAAATATGTCTCATAAAATAACTACAAATTATTTTATTTTATATGTTGTTTGGAATGTTGGAGATATACAATGATTTTTTACTCCTTACTCTTGGAAAACAGTGACTTAACAGATACATGAATTCTACATTCCATAGTCTCACCTGTTTGCTCTACAGAGGGTGAAGCAGTGTTCCTAGGCCACAGGTTCTGAACTGAGCATTTTAGAATAGAGTCATGTGAACCCAGCTTCAGACAGGATTGATCCAGTGTCCATAATCAAGCAAGATCAACAGTTGTATAATTTGGAAGCATACTTTGCTCATTATAAATTTACTATCTGAAATGTGACACTGGGATTCTGTTTGATATCAACACATTCTTCATAAACGTACATTCGTGCCTCTAGACCTCAGATATATATGTTATATTCCCTAAAAGTTTGCTGATTGCAAGAGTATTACATCAAAATGTTCACAGAGATTGGAAATACAATCAAGACAATAAATATTTGATAAAGTATTTTTATTAAAATAAAATTCCAATTATACATACATACGTATATGTAGTAGAAGGCTGCTTATTTGTACCCGGCTGCTCAGACTCAAAATAACCCACAGAAACTATATTATTTGCAATACTGTTTGGCCAATAGCTTAAGTGCATTTCTGGCTAACTATTATATCCTAAACTAACCCATCTCCATTAATCTGTGTATCACCACGTGGCTGTGGCTTACCAGCAAAGTTTTGGCATGTCTGTCTCTGGCGGCGGCTCCAATATAAATGGTTCAGCAGAGAACATTGGATCTCAAGGATCTGAGATTAAGTTCTGTCTTGTATTGCCATAAGTGTGCTGGGAATCAAACCTTATTTTCAAGAACTTTAAGAAATTATAGACTGTAAACTTGAGATTGTTCAAATTTAGTGATTGTGGGAAATCTCTTATTTGCTACTCGGATCTTAGAAATCACCAGTAAATGCATGGAGGTGAGAGACCTAATGGATGTAAGCAGTGTACTATGTCAGTCTATGTATTGTCTTTGAAAGTAGCAATATAGAACTTCTAGAAAACTCTTGTCCTTTAAAAATTGCCATGGCTCATCTATATCATGAATATGTCTGTAAATCTGTAGGTGTTTTTTTAACCAAGAAATCATTTGTCCAGCAGTGCATGGTAAATAGGTAATTTCTCATTGCAGGGTCTGTTATCATTCAGGGATGTGGCTGTGGACCTCTCTCAGGAAGAATGGGAAAGTCTAGATTGTGCTCAGAGAGCTATGTACATGGATGTGATGTTGGAGAATTATAACAATCTACTTTTTGTGGGTAAGAATGTTCTTATAGAATTACTTACTCATTCTTTTTATTTACCTACTTTGTATCTGGTTACCAATATAACTATTTAATGTTATAAACTTCACTGTCAATTTTCTGTATTCTCTGGAATATATTCACTGTGATATCTTTAGCCTTTCTATCTAATGTATAAGGAAAATTTAAATATTCAAAGAATATTGAATATTCAAAACAAGGAAATATATTACAGTACTCAATAATTAGAATATTTTAATTTTGTTTTTCACTTAAACTCTCCACCTATTTCTGATTATAAACAATGCAAAAGGTTTTAGAGAAAGAGCTGTTGCTTGTAAGAATGTTGTTTTCGTTTTGTTTTTTTGAGGTGGAGTTGCTATGTTTTGTACTGCCACAGCATTTTGCACTTTGGAGGCTGAGTCAGGAAAACATGTTGAGTTCCCTGCTGAACTATGTTATGAGTTTTTAGCTGATAAAAGCCATACTGTGTGACTCTGTTTCTAAAACATAAGAAATAGGGAAACATTCTTCATATGATCCTTCACAGAGCTTCTTTTTCAAAGTTCTTTACTGCTCAAACACCTATTTGTCTTATGGGCTCAAAGTACAGTGTTTAGATAAGAATAAGAAGGCTATATATGGGACTGACCTAAAATGTCTACATATGTATTACAGTTGTTTAGCTTGGGCTATTTGTGGAACTCCTAGCAGTAGCATCACTGCCTTTACCTGAATCTTTGGCTTGCTATTGCGAACTTATTCCTCATAGTGGGTTGCTTTGCCCAGCCTTAATACAAAGGAAGGAGCTTAGTCCTACCTCAACTTAATATGCCATGCTTTCTTGACATCCATGGGAGGCCTGCCATTTTCAGACCAGAAACTGAAGAAGAATTGATAGGAGGGCAGAGGGGAGGGGAGCAGAAGAAACAGGAGAGGAGGAAGGGGGGAGAAACTGCCTTTGGGATGTCAAGTAAATGAAAAAAAAAATAAAAGGAAAAAAAGAATGAGTAGGTTATTATTGGTCCCCGTAGTTTGATATAGATCATATTGGAGATTCTTTGAGCATACATTTAATGATCGTGAAACAGAAAATTCCTCGGTTAAGACTTCTGTTTCTGAAAGTTTACTAGTTTATATGTCATACCTAAGAAAACATCAGGTATTGAATCTGTTATTTGTGCATTAATTGCTATTATCCATAACTGTACTAATTTTTCAGAAAAACATCATTTATGTGATAAATGTGAGAAGATCCTGCACCAAGGCACAAAGACTTTTATCCATGATCATGAAAATATTCAAGAGAAATCTTACGAATGTTATGAGCTTGGCCAAGTGATTCATGAACCCTGCCAATGTACACCTTATGACCAAAGGAATACTGCAGAAAATTACAAGTACAGTTTTGGTAACCACGTACCTGCCTGTGTTGAAACCACAATCCTCAATAGACACAAAAGTGGAAATGATGGAGATGAACTTTGCAAATATGAAGACTATGTAAGTTGTTTAAATTTGTGTTTCATCATTAGCCAAAATCAAAGTACTCACAAAAGAAAGAAAGAACACAAAAATACAAAGTATGATCCATCTTTTCACTCTAATAGAGAAATCCTATTGAAACATACTGATAATGGGAAGAAACCACACCATTGCAGGAAATGTGGAAAATTCTTCAAGACTCACTCAAGCCTCATTAGCCATCAGAGAGCCCATACTAAAGAAAAAGCCTATAAATGTACAAAATGTAGTAATTCCTTTTTGCATTTTTCACAACTCAATGTTCATTACAAAACTCACTGTCTGGAAAAACCTTACAAATGTACAGAATGTGGTAAGTGCTTTTGTCACACATCAGACTTTGAAAGACATTACAGGATCCACATTAGAGGGAAACCTTACAAATGTAGTGAATGTGACAAATCATTTTCTGCAAAACAAAATCTTAGAACTCATCAGAGAATCCACACAGGAGAGAAACCATACAAATGTAATGAATGTGGCAAATCTTTTAGAAGTGACCCCAATCTTAGAAATCATTTGAAAAGACATAGAGGTGAGAAACCTTACAAATGTAGTGAATGTGAAAAATCCTTTACCACAAAAGACAATCTTAGAACTCATCAGAGAATCCACACAGGAGAGAAACCTTACAAATGCAATGAATGTGAGAAATCCTTTACCTCAAAAGACTATCTTAGAATTCATCAGAGACTCCACACAGGAGAGAAACCTTACAAATGTGAATGTGGCAAATCTTTTAGAGGTAGCCCAAGTCTTAGAAATCATCTGAAAAGTCATATAGGTGCGAAACCATACAAGTGTAGTGAATGTGACAAATTCTTTACCACAAAAAGCAGTCTTAGAACTCATCAGAGACTCCACACAGGGGAGAAACCTTACAAATGTAGTGAATGTGGCAAATCCTTTTCAAGTAGCTCAAATCTTAAAACACATCTGAAAAGTCATTCAGATGAGAAACCTTACCAATGTAGTGAATGTGACAAATCCTTTTCATATGGCTCAAATCTTAGAACACATCTGAAAACTCATACAGGTGAGAAACCTTTCAAATGTAGTGAATGTGACAAATCCTTTACCACAAAAGATGGTCTTAGAACTCATCAGAGAATCCACACAGGAGAGAAACCTTACAAATGTTGTGATTGTAACAAATCTTTTGCCCAGAAAGTCCAACTTATGACTCACCAGAGAACTCATACAGGAGAGAAACCTTACAAATGCAGTGAGTGTAACAAATCCTTTACCAGAAAAGCCAACCTTAGAGGTCATCAGAGAATACATACATTAGAGAAACTTTAGAAATGTAGCGAATGTGAGAAATCCTTTACTGTTGGTTCAACTCTTAGAATACGTTCTGGAATATTTGATTACACTGTGAAGCCCAAGTTTTAATAATATTAATCTTGGATCAGGGACTGAAACCCAGAACTACAGGAATTAGCAATTGAAAGTAAGATGCAGAGATGAACAATAAGGAATAGATGAGCAATTTGGAATTTCACAGTCTTTTTAGTATGAGATGGTTGGGGAGAGACTCTTGCTGAGTCTCTAGGCCTCTCTGAACCAGCATGTTTGGTGTGGGAAGTCCTTCTGTACATGTATTGCTTTTATTGGTTAATGAATAAAGAATCTGTCTTGGGCCTGGCAGGGCAGAATAGAGTTAGGCGGGGAATAAACTGAATGCTGGGAGAAAGAAGGCAGAGTTAGGAGGTGCCATGCAGCCACAGCTAGGAACAGACAAGCCAGAACCTTGCTGGTAAGCCACTGCCATGTGGTGATATGCAGATTAATAGAAACTGGTTAAATTAAGATGTATAAAAGCTGGCCAATAAAAAGCTAGAGTTAATAGACCATGCAGTGATTTAATTAATACAGTTCCTGTGTGGTTATTTTGGGGCTGAGCAGCCAGGAACAAACAAGCAGCCTCCTACAGCACATGTTTTCACCCCAATGTCTGAATCCTGAGCCTTTATTGGTAAATAGAACAATAGAGACTTAGGTAAAAGCTACATATGTTGGCTATGCCATAGCCAGTACTAGCAGAGTCAGAAATTCCACCAAACCACAGACCAAGCAACAGTGTATTTATTGCAGGGCCATAGGACCATAGTCAGTTGTAACTGCTTTGCTGACAGGAAAACAACTTGAACACATCAGAATAGATACTAAAGAGAAGCATTATAAATGCAGTGAATATGAGAAATCCTTTACTGTTTGCTCATTTTTTAGAGTATATTAGAGAATTCATTCAGAAGATAAACCTTACAAGTGTAGTTGTCTTCATTAGGCTTTTACTGTTATGAAGAGACACCATGACCTTGGCAATTCTTTTAAAGGAAAACTTTTAACTGGGGCTGGCTTACAATTTCAGAGATTTAGTCCATTAATGTCATGGTGGGAAGCATAGTGACATGCATGCCGACATAGTGCAAGAGAATGAACTGAGACGTCTGTGGCATGATCCTTGGGTAGCAGGAAGTAAGCTGTGTACTAGGTGTGGCTTGAGTATATGTGAGACTTCATTGCCTACCTTGACAGTGACACACTTCTTCCAACAAGTTTACCCCTACTCAAAGAAGGCCATGCCTCCTAACAGAGCCATTCCTTAGGGGCCGAATCATTCACATTGGGGCCATTCTTATTCAAATCACCATAGCAGTGGATATGAGAATCCTTTTATCTATAAAATTACTCTGAGAACAGATCATAGTATTCATATGGTAGAGAAAACTTAAAAATGTAATGTATATGCAAAAATATCAGCCTCTCGGGTCTAAGAGAACATCTGAAAATTTATACCAGTGAGACAGGTTACCATGGGAAATCATTTGGGATGTTCTTAAACCAAAGTCTGTTTTTAGCTACACTTGAGACTCCATACTACAGAATCATTGTAAACATGAGATATTTGGGAAAACCTTTAAATTAATTTCAAATCTAAGAAAACATCAAGAGTTAATGCAGAGAAAAATGGGAAAATGTAGAACAAGTTTCATCAAAACCTTTTACTTGTTCAACCTCAAATGCTTCATAATAAAGACCAAATGGAGAAATGTCAAGTATATGTAGTTGTGTAACAAATTTCTGGAGATCGGAATGATCCATTCTGGAGGGAAGCTGATTAAGGCAGGAAATATACCACTCAAAACAACTTCAATACATCCCTGAAACTGATAAGATTCAGTGTTCTTAACTCAAATGAAGAAACTCAGGGAAGTCATGTCCCTTTGAAGAGGATTTTAGTCATTAAGATAGGATGCTCTTTAACTTGTAGGTTTGCCTACTGATGTGTGCTCCAGGTGTGCATTATGCATAAGCTGTACCACATGCAGGTTTTGAGTTTCATCATAGGAACTGTGTTTGAGTCTCTCATGCTCCTGTAATTAACTGCTTCCCCATATTCCTGTAAGCAATTCCAATAAAACTCTTTGATTAAAAAGGTTGGACTTGATTGTGTTTTCAGTTTCCAGTTAGGGTGAGTAGATGCATATGCATGTTGCATCTCCCCACAAAATGTGTCTCATAAACATGTGCTGAACTCACTGCTTGTTATTCCGAACTTATAAACAGGAACTTGATACTAGAGTAGCAGTTGTCAACCTGTAGGCCATGACTCCTTTGGAATTAAAAGACCATTTCACAGGGGTTGCCTAAGATATAGGAAAATATATTTTCAGTGGTCTTGCTGCTTCCGGGACCAGCCTCTACGCAGCTCAGTGTTTGGAGGGTAGCTATGTCACTGGTGAAGCTAAGTAAGAGCTTTTCAATCTGAGGGGTTAGGAAAAAGACATTCACACATTCTTCTGATTGTATCATTTATTCATCAGCCACTTCTGGTGGACTGGCTGGGTTGCCTCTGGCTGCATGCTCACAGCCATATATATTGATCAATTGTTACATAAAGTATTTCCTCATTCCAAGGTTTTCAGCATTAATCTACATGTTTTACTGAAGGGGAGCATCACATTCCTCCCTGACTCTAGCCTTTTATTAAGCATTGTGTGAAATGCTTATGTAGAGTATTTTCAGTGATTGTGTAATGAAAGGCAGGTAATAATAGTTACCCTCATGAAATGAGATTTAGAGGAAGGATAGCCTCAAAAGCGTGATACAGCCTTGAGATAGGAGTCCATCATGAATGAACAACTCAGCACTGTGTTCTTCATATGCCATCCTGAGGTAAGAGTGAAGTTTTAAATGATAGTCTCACAAACTCACAGCTCAGAGAAAGGATTGCCTCAATACTGATAGAAGAAGAAGGCAAGTGAAAGTGTTATTTTTACTAAATAAAGAGAAAATTATCTCCAATATCAACATAGTCACACTCCCAGATCAGTCACTTCCTGAGAAAAGGTTTGAGGGACTCCAGAATTTTTCACCATTGCAAATTGCAATCAGCAGTTGTAGGTTAGTAGAAAATATCTAGAGTTTATGATCCCTGTGAAAAGACCACAGACTCAATCCAAGTTATTTAAAGGATTTATTGATTAGTTGCTAGCAAGATGCACAGTCTCAGAGCCAAATTTGAAATTGCTATGCAGGAAGGACTTTGTAGTTGAACTTTGACTGGACCACCAGCTCCCAAATAATGCCTCGGTCTTAGCTTAGGCATATAAAAAAATAACCTGTTGTGAGATATTTTGATCACATTGTGATACTCCAAGATGGCCAATAAAGTTAACTTTGGATCAGTGTGGAGTTAGTGATTGGCAGACTAGAATTAACCATAGAGGTTTTGTTAGACCCAGATTGTGATAGAAACATAGGAAGGAATAGGGAGGGGTTTAGAAATATTTGTGGCCTTTTCCCTGTGGAAAGCATGGAGAGGCAAGTTCAGTTGATTCTTTTTCCATTGCTCTGAAGTTCTATCAGTCTTTTACCCCAATATCTGACTCTGGAGTTTTACTGAATAATACAACAATAAAAGAATTTCTTCATTAACCCATTTATAATAATCTGCATTTGGCCATGTGGATCATTACCTCTCCTCCATACAATGTTCCTGCTTCCTCCGTGACTCCCTGGTAAGTCATCTGTGCTTTAGATTACTCCCAGAGTTCCTCAGATTACCTGAAAATCCCACTTATCTCCTGCCTAGCTACTGGCTGTTCAGCTTTGTATTAAAACCAACACATCAAAGCAACACATATTCACACAGGGTACAAACAAATTGCAACAGGAAGGTTTTTTATGCTGGGAAACCACAAGAATGTCTATTTTCACAAGCAGAAACTGTTCTGTTCTCCCAACATTGTGGTTAAGGCAACTCAAAATAGCCTTGTGTGTGTGTGTGTGTATGTGTGTGTGTCTCAGGAGAAATTTATTGGTACTAAGTAGGAAGTACAGAGGGGAGACAGCAGGTGTTGGTCAAAATGAATTCCTCTTGGGATAAGGTCAGACATGAGACCAGAGAGAAGACGAACACAAATATTTCTTTAGTGGAAGACTCTAGATGGAATGTACTGGTAACAGAAAGAGATGGTTGGCTAATGGCAGAACTTGCAGGTTTTCAGGTTGCCTGTGGAACCATTAGAGGAGAGTCTGGGATGGAGCTTTTGACACCAGCTAGTCAGTATGAGCAACTTCAACATAGATGGCAACACTAGGGCCATAGATGAAGGACTGGAAATCTTACGAGAGCAGGGAAACGCAGGCGTGAGTAGATTCAGAGTGCTATCCTTACTTCTAAAGGATAGCCGATATATGTACATAGTTCACTTCCAGAAGTAAAACAGAGCTCTCTTCTCCTTCTCTACCTCCTCCTCCTTCTCTTCCTACTTTTTCTGTCCCCCTCCTCTTGCTCTTCCTGTCTCCTCATTTTTTCCCCTTGATTTCTGAGATCACGTCTCATCTAGCCCAGCTGGCCTTGAACTTGCTATTAACTAAGGCACATTCCACGTGCCAAGATTACAAGTGTGTGCCAGCATGCACCACTTAGAATCTTCTCCCCCCCCCCCTCTCTCTGGGAGTGTGTGTGTGTGTGTGTATGTGTGTGTCTTTCTCAGTTAGGGGATGATTGATTTTGGATAAGTTTCGATTTTTCTCTATGGCCTGGAGACTGATCTATGAGAACAAATGAATTTATTAAGTATATATCAAATCAAAGGAAAAAAACAAGCATTCAATAAATACAGAGAAAGTATAACATCATCAAATTGGGTGTTCAAAATATTCAACAGAATTTGACTGGAGAGGTCCTGGTGAGGCAGGCGGCTGGGGTTCCTGATAGAGAGTTGTGGACACAGCAAAGAGTTGTTCCTTTAAATGAGGCTTCCAAGTGAAAGAATAAATAACAACAGATAGAGAAAATGTCATCAATTGTCATTGGGCACCCAGGAAACCCAGCAGGAACCAAATTGGGGCATAGAAGCAGTCAGCTGGAGTTCCCAGCTGAGAGGGTCTGCTCCACCCTTTCCATGGACGAGTGCTCTATAGCAGTATTCCCAGCTTCTCTTCCTATTGCAGGCATCTTATAGTACATGACAAACAGTAGCAATCCTAATGAGAAAGAGTTGGTCGTTTAGCTGATCTCGAGGAAACGTCTTATCTCCTGGATTATTTTTATGTTCTTTCTCTTCTTTGTCATACAGTTAGCGAGTCCAGCCCATTTCCAGATAAGGGACCTTGGGGGACACTTGAGACAAACATAGTTGAGTCTGAAATAGTAGTGGTGGGGTAACTGCTGTTCTCAGTGAGCTCACACATCACAGGCCAGATTGCCAGCAGGATATATGTTACCAGAGGTATGTCATTGTAGTGAGAAGGCATAGAATATGTTACAGGAGGTATGGTGTCCTGGCAGGGAAGGCACAGTTGTGGTATAATATATGTTACTGGAGGTAAGTCATCACGGCAGGGAAGGCACGGTTGTGGAAGCTGTGGAGGTGGAAGTGTGAGGGTGCCATTCACAGATGGGTAGACCAGGAAGTCTCCCGACTTTTCATGTCTCTGCTTGGCAACTTAGGAAAGAACAAGGACATAAAGAGGGACAAGCTGAGTAACTTTACTGTGGAAAACCTGATGAACACTCTTTAGCCAGGTGCCCAAGATTAACAGCATCTAAATGTGTGTTAAGCCAACAGCTATGTCCAACAGCTACGAGGTAAAAGCAGAATGCCCCCCCCCCCAAACACACAGCCAGAGCCTAATCACGAGAAAAGCAACAGACAAATCCCAGTTACAGGACAGTTCACAAATATCATCAAAAGCAAGGGAAGTCGGAGACTGTTATGGCCAAGAGAACATTATAACAATGACAGAATATGTAACGTGTACAGCCTTCTGGGAGGGACAAAGATCATTACGGAAAAAAAGGTATTCTGACTCAAGTATAAACTTAGTTAATAATAATGCATCAATAGTGGTTAATTAATTAAACAAGCCTTTTCACACCATGTAAGATTAAATTAGCAATAGTGTTTACTAGGTGCAGGGTGCATTGAAACTCTGGGCCATCTATGCAAATTAGTTACTAAAATAATTTGTTAAAAATACATGTTGAAATCCCTGGGATGAGACAACGGTGCGACATCCGACATCCCAACAAGGCACAGACATTTACTTGGAAGGCTCACAACTGTGCTGGAGGCCGAGCATAGGAATTGTGAACTGAGGAAGGCAGTGAGGTTGAGTGTTAAACTGGTTTAGCAAGTAGCTTTCCTGTTCTGTTGTTTATTTATTTATATTATTTTATTTTTATTGCTTTATAAATAATACCATTCAAAATTTCCACTTCCTCCCCTCCTCCCATTTTCCTCCCGCTCCCCCACTCACCTTCCACCCTCCCCATCCAGTCCTAAGAGAGGGCAGGGTACACTGCCCTGTGGGAAGTCCAAGGCCCTCCCGCCTCCATCCAGGCTTAGGAAGGTGTGCATCCAGATAGGCTAGGATCCCCAAAAGCCAGTACATGCAGTAGAGACAAATCCCAGTGCCACTATCATTGGCTTCTCAGTCGGCCCCAATTGTCCTCTATATTCAGAGAGTCCAGTTTGATCACATGCTCGTTCAATCCCAGTCCAGCTGACTTTGGTGAGCTCCCATTAGATCACTCACACCGTCTCAGTGGGTGGACGAACCCCTCCCAGTCCTGAGTTCCTTGATCATTTCTCCCTCTTTCAGATCTTCAACTGGACCTTGGGAGCTCAAACCAGTGCTCCAAGGTGGGTCTCTATCTCTATCTCCATCCGTCGCCGGGTGAAAGTTCTATGGTGATATTCAAGATAGTCATCAGTGTGACTATGGGACAAGGCCAGTTCAGGCACCCTCAACTCCACTGCCCAGGGTCCTAGCTGGGGATATCCCCATGGACACCTGAGAACCCCTCTAGAGCCACC